>JAEANM010020724.1:0-12031 GCA_017656035.1 Myanophis thanlyinensis
ATAGCCGTCATTTTGCCTATGTTATCTGTTCTTGTTATGAGTGCTGTGCTGAATAAAAGAGCTGTTTTCACTATGAGGTGATTCTGAGTCACTTTAATTCCAATCTAAAACATAGTTATTATATGTTTTTATTTCAAGTCAAATTTCAGATTTGGGGAGTTATATGATCCGCATATATGGTTAACTATAATAGTCAATAAGTCCTATAAATTTAAGTATCAGTTTCTGGATAGGGAGTTCTTCACAAACACTGTGTGTTTGCATGCCATCTGTATCAAAATACTGTAGGTCTCTGTGTCACAAAAAAAGGTTGAGTTGCTTCTGGGTAAAAAATAATATTTGCAACAGAAAGAACGCCTATTTAAAATAAACCCTCTCTTTCTACTGTTTCACTGCATTCTTCCCTTCCTGATTTTTTTTTATAGGATTGCACAATATGTTATGAGGAGATATTAAAAATGATAATACTACTGCTAAAAAAATATTCAAAATATCTGAAAGGAAATCCTCCACCCAGATTAGCATCTTAGACAATTGCTGACAAAAATAGAAAGCTGCAGACAATTAGTTAGCTCTGGGGCCCCCAACCTTTGGGGCACCTGGGGCCGGTTCCATGGAGAAAGGTTTTTCCGTGGGCCGGAAGGGGTGTGGCTTTCTGTGCTGCCTGCATGCCGTGGATGGGGCTTCACTTGTTTGCATGGCCCAGTTTCTAGCAGGCCACAGTCCAGTGCTGGTCCACAGATCGGAGGTTGGGGACCCCTGAATTAGGTAACATGAGCCAGGAAGAATAGGAAAAGGGGAAAAAATGGAAAGAGAGGTCATAGCTGAAAAAAGCCTGACAGTGCAGAGAGAAGAATGGGTGGATGGAGGAAGAATCAGAGGAATACAGAGAGGGAAGAATGGAAGAACATTAGGAGAAATAAGAATGCTAAGGCAAGTATCATAAAGTTTAAGGATAACATCCCAGATCACAAACTGTCCATGAAACCTCAATAGACATCTGTCAAGGATGAAGGGGACAGGGACACCTGCAGGGGGGAAGATGGGGTGGGGGTGGAAATAAAGCCATGTCTGCCAAAGTGTCTTGATACAAATGATGCAAATTGTGTACACAGGTAGTCTTTGATGTCTATGGAAATTCTCACTTATCCAGGTCATGGTTGTCCCCAAGGGTTTTATTTTTTTTCACAAGGCAATTGGACTTCGTTTTTTCCTGGAAGATATTTCACTTCTCATCCAAGAAGCTTCTTCAGTTCTCACTTCTTGGATGAGAAGTGAAAGGTCTTCAAGGAAAACAAAGTCCAGTTGCCTTTTGAAAAAATACCCTTTGGGACATGTAATCCTTGAATTACAACCATAATGGATCCTGCCCATTACAGTCATAAGTCACGACAGTTGTAAAATGGGTCACCAAGTGACCGGCCCATTTTTATAACCGTTTCTTCAGGCAGTCATTAAGTGAATATGTGGTTGTTGAGCAAGTCATTAAGCAAACCTATTGAGCTCAATGGGGCGTTTTTGTTGGAAACCGGAAGTAAACACCAATTTTGGGGGAAAAACATTGTAAATCATTGTCATCTCACCAGGGGATACTACAAACAGCTGTAAATATGGGCCGGTTGCTGAGCGCCCAAAATATGGCCAAATGACCCTGGGGAGAGGCCTGGCTGCTAGAACTTTGGAACTGGATTCAAAGTACCTTTTGATGAGGTCCATCATAACTTCAAACACTCACATAAATGACCAATTGCAAATCAAGGACTACCTGTATGCACATCATTCGCACAATGGTGTAATGGCTCTTTTGATGTCATTGTGGCATCTACTGGATGTCTCTGGAAGGGGCCTGGGCTGATGGCATCCCAGTTGGTGGATGAGGGATTTCTTGGCCTAAGGAAGAAGAACTCACCAATAGTCTGAATAAGGAAGCTTAAGGCGAGGTTTGGCCAGTTTCATCTGCTGCTCCTTAATGACAAAAGTCAGCACCTCCTCGTCAGAAAGATGCCGGTAAGGCTGGGAGCCGAATTCAAACAGTTCCCAGATGGTCACCCCCATTGACCTGCAAAGAACACAGGGAGATCAAGACAGAGGGGAAAATCCTCTTTGCAATGTGAATAAATGATAATGCCTCAATTATAATGCTGGCAATAATCAGGGGCAGAGATTACCCCAGCTCCTATCGGCTGTTTGAGGCCATTGTGTCTTAATTGTAATATACATTTTTTTGAATTATAGATCGCCCAGAGTCATTGACTGAGTTAGGCCATTATAGAAATTAAATGAATGTGTCTTCCAAATGCCTCAAATATGGTTTGGGAAATGCTGAGATTCTCATTTCCATAGATTACTAATCTTCGGGAAGAGCAGTACACTTATTTTTCAAATACGTGTTTAATGGTTTTGGGAAAAAGCTGTAGATCTCTCTTTTAAAAAGTACAGGAACAATCCAATCAATTTGATCTGGGAAAAAGAATCAGATCCTGCCAGCAGTTTAGGTCTGAAAAGAGGGCAAGATAAGATATCCAGTTTCTTTTGGGGTCAAGTATTTTTGTGTGACCACACTTTTCACTACTTTGATTAATTTGGAAGGGCAGCTATTTTGTGTGCTATGTAGACAATTTCTGGGTGCTTTGGGTCATGCCAGCTGGTATTAGCACTGTATTGATCATGCAGGATTTGCAGGTAGTCCTCAACCTATGACCACAATTGGGACCAGAATTTCCCTTGTTAAGCAAGGCTTAAATGAGTCATACCCAATGTTATGACCTTTTTGTCTTTTTTGTTGTTCAGTGAATCACCTCAATTATTAAATGAATCATGTGGTCATTAAACAAATCTAGCTTGCCTCATTGCCTTTGCTTGTTGAAGCCTTCCGGGAAGGTCACAAATGGTGACCCCATGACCATGGGGCACCCCAACCATTGTAGATACTTGCTGGTTGGTCAGTGCCCTCTTTTTTATTATGTAGCCATGGGATGCTGTAATGATCATAAGTGCATAATGATCATAATTGTAGGTCACTTTTTTCAGTGCCGTTGTTACTTTAAATGCCCGGTTGTAGGTCAAGGACTGCAAGTACAAGTTCAGGATGTAAATGTCAGTCTGGAGTATGTTTTTGTATAGATTAGGAATGTCTAACATCTTTGTAGAAAACAAGCTTTTTCCACATCCCAGCTAAGCCACCATTAACAGACATTTCCAGAATCCCGTCCTCTTCCAGCCACATATTATGAACTCAGTTGGTGGCTGATTTTCGCACTGACAGGTGAGGAGGGAAAGAAATCTACCCATCTCTGCCTTGAAACTCTTCTGCTCTATATTTATAAGAACTCCCCAGCCTTGTTGCTGAGGCACATTTAAGCTGTGGGAGTAGCATAATTGACAACAGCATATTTTTCTGGTGTCTGGTAAACGACAGCAGGAATGTGTAATGAGGAAGAACCCTAAAATAAATCTCATGTGTACCAGGCCTTAGAACTGCTGGTACCTCAGGGCATCAGTATGTCCACATACCCATCTTTTGGCAAGATTTCTCTCCCAGGTGGTTACATTAAAGTAACAGCTTTAATTAAAAAATAGAAAATTGGCATGTTGCAAAGCAAAGCACCAGCCTCCAACATCATCTTCATTTTCAGGGCTCTCTCTGGACTCCCACAGGGCCCCATAATCTTGATTAGCAATGCTACACAGTCCTTTGTTTTGGACAAATGCCATCTCCTCAGAAAAGGGACCGTTGTGATTATGGGCAGTCCAGAGCTTGAGACTGAGAAGATTGGCAGGTAAGTCAGCCATCTGGTAAATAGACAACGGCTCTCCCCCAGCCATTTCTGGGGAGCAGCCATAATATAATTTCAAATATGTCCATTTGGCCAGAAACATGGGAGTGGTCTTCTTTAGAGTAAAGGAACATGACAGTCAAATTGCTTACAAGGTTCTCAAAACTCTGTTTCATTTTTGTTTATGACTGAACAGGAAAGGGAAAGGTGAAAAATCATTTGCTTAAACAAAAGAACATTCATCACTAAGAGGATTGTGATGGGTGGCTCAAAATAACTAGTTCAATGCATGGATTTCTGCAGGGGGAGACAAATATTAAATGATAAAACCTGTATAATGATACAAATGCTATCACTTACATATTTGCATTAATCCTTAACTTACGACCACAATCAGGACTTTCAGAATTTCCATTACTAAGCAAGGCAGTTACTAAGTGAGTCATGCCCAATTCACAACCTTTTTTTGCCACAGCTGTTAAGTGAATCACTGCAGTCGTTAGATAAATCATGTGATCCTCAAGTTTCCATTGACTTTGCTTGCTGGAAGGCGCCTGGAAAGGTCACAAATGGAGATCACATGACCCATGGATGCTGCAACCACCATAAATACATGCCAGTTGCCAAGCACCCTTTGGCATCACTTAACTGTGGGGTTACTGCAATGGTCCTGCGAAGATCGGTTGTCACTTTTTTCAGTACCATTGCAACTTTGAATCATTGCTTAATGAATGGTTGTAAGTCAAGGTTTGATAATTTGCATTATCGTTCATCTATTCATTCTATTTGTATGCTATTGAATCTACTGAGGATTCCAAGTTGACATCAATGTGCCATGTGTTATCCTTGCGGTATCATTGTTGTTTTTTTTACTGAGAATGCCTGCATTGGATGAATGCTTGCAAACACTGAGGAGCATTTCCTTGTGGACTTGGAAATGTTTGTTTTAGCTTTTTCCCAGATAGATTGTATATCCTTGCTTAAGAATACAAATTAAATTTCCTCAGTCCAAGAGACACTCTTAGGACTCACCAAACATTGCTCTGCTTGGTTTGATCCACAACAATGAGATTTCCATGCATCTCATCCAATAATTCTGGGGCAACCCAACGCAAAGGGATCCAGAGCCGGTCTGGAGTGATGTAATAATCTTCCTATGAAACAGAAATGAGAAACAGCACAGAATAGAAACTGAGTTACAGACATTTCAACAGCCCAACATCTCATGGGTCCTTATTGTTCTGCTTCTCAACTAACACCCATTATAAAGTTCCCTCTAAGGCCCATGCAATATTATGTAGTAGTTTGCTCTAAATTAAGTTGCTCATAATAATTTCCTTTTAAAAAATCTCATAATGGATCAGAAACATTCTGCAAAGAATACATTGCCACATCTATTTGTTGCCTAAGACTCTCTTGAGGGCCATCTTAGATTCTTTGTGATATTTTCACGTCATACCTTGTAGTTGTTGTGTGAAAGGCCATAATCACCAACCCTCACTGTGAGGTCTGAAGTCAGTAAGCAGTTCCGAAGTGCCAGATCACTGTGAAAGACAAGAGGACTTTTAATCAGGTGAGAAGGGAGACTCTTATTTCTCACCCTTTCTTAATTTACAAGGAATAAAAAGTTTAGGATTGTCTAGAATGGTAAAGCAGGATACTGCAGAATCTTGCTATGTGACCTGTTTATTTTCTTAACTCTTCCTAGGACTTCGGCTGATTCTGGTCAATTTATTTATTTATTTTGGTGCCTTGAAACCGACTCCTGGATTAATGCCTCTAGATTTTTTGGAAAAATTTCAGTAGTGGTTTGCCATTGCCTCTTTTCTAGGGCTGAGAGAGTGACAGGCTCAATGTTACCCAACTCACATTATGTCTAAGGCAGGACTAGAACTCATATTCCTCTTGTTCTTAACCTGATGTCTTGGCAATTACACAAAACTAGTTCTCTAACCCAGGGGTCTCCAACCTTGGCCACTTTAAGACTTGTGGACTTCAATTCCCAGAATTCCTCAGATGGCTGAGGAATTCTGGGAGTTGAAGTCCACAAGTCTTACAGTGGCCAAGGTTGGAGACCCCTGCTCTAACCAGAATCTTGGCCCTCCTTATATTATTAAAATAGAAGTCCTAGTTAACTCAGCATCATGTGGGGATGGATCATGTTGGGAGATATTATTTTCAACAATACCAGAATAATCAGATTCCCAAGCCTTGAACTAAATAAAGCAAAGGTGTTTTGTTTAAGGGGGTCATCCAAACCCCACTTCTTTGCCTGATGTATTCATTACAGACAAGATTTGTAAATGAAAATTTGGTTTTGGTATACAATTTCTGGCTTGCAAAATGAACAAAGCAGAATACTGGATTCGAGGAATATACTAAAAAGTTAAGAGTTGGAAAGCTGATCATACACTAGAACAATGTTTCTCAATCTTGGCAGCTCTAAGAACTGTGGACTTTAACTCCAAGGTGACTGGGGAATTTTGGAAATTGGGGAATTTCTGTTTAGGAAATTCCATAGTATTTTAAAATGATATTTGTGATATATCTTAATCACAAGAAATCTCCTTCCCCTCCCTCCCACCCCCTAGGCAGGAATCTCACTACATTCTTTGTATTTTGGTGGCAGTGGCCATACACAGATATTTAAACTACAGAATACTTTTGCTATAACATATGGCTGCTCATTTTTGGTCCTGATTTCTGATTTTAAAAAATTGATCAATGCTTTAATTATCCTAATCCCCATTCCATCTCTTTTCGATTGCATTTGTTTAAACAGAGCCATAGTAACATAACATGATAATGTCCCAGCAGATTTCTACCTATAGGAAAGTTTCACGTCTTTATTCATCCTTTACCAACATCAGGCCATCATCAATGCAGTCACCCTTGGAAGTTGCCAAATCTTTCAACCTCCATTTTAACCCATCACAGTAACTTCCATTAGGGAGACCCTGAAATTCTAAATCACACACTCTCATTGCATCCTGGTTCACACTTTCTTTCCCAAACCTGCAAAATTCAGATTCCCAGCCATCATCCCTACCTGTGAATGTAATTGTTTTTATGCAAGTGTAGCACTCCCAGCGTGATTTCATACGCCATGCGCTGCAATGTGCTGAGGTCGCGTGTCAGTAAGTCGGGAGTCATTCCATCTGCTTTGCGTTGAGCTCGCAAGTAACGTTTCAGATCTCCCTGGGGGGGGGAAGGGGGGAGGAATGGGACACCAAGAGAGAAGAACAACTTGACCAAGATTGCAAATTTAGTAATCTTGTCTGTGATCCAGGAAAATTATCCAGACATTTTTGAAGACTCCAAGATATCCTTATTCTCAATCAAAGTTCACATTATCCATATTATACTGTATGTCCTGCCCTCATTCTAAACTGACTTAACAAAAGTAGGTAGGTAGATTTGAACTATGTTATACTATGTTATAACATCACAAAGCCTATTTGAAAGTTAAGTAACAAGCACTGGGCTCACTCAGACCTACATTATTCAAATTGATAAAGCTGCACAAGGTATTTGATTGGTGGTATAGGATGTGATTTTCTCACAGTTATTGCAGGCACCTGACTGTTTTAAAAGTAAGATGTAATTAAAGAAAAATATGAGGTTAATATTTTACACAACTGCCTCCTACAAGGAAAGCCAGGCTCCCTACTTATATCTACTTGGGCAAAGCAGTTTTGAATGAATGGGTACGAAAATTAATGTTGTCATTAGAGCCACATTCACAAAGGGATAGACATTATTCTAGAGTCACTACCGATATTGTGGTTATTCCAGATTCAGAGCACTGGTGCCCTCGTCATTCCAATTTCATGACAATAGGATCTGGACTTTAATAATTTTCAAATCTGATTTTCAGTTGCGCTTCAGTTAACTTACCAGTTGGCAGAATTCCATGATCAGGAGGAAGGGTATAGTTTCTGTGCATAAGCCGAGGCACTGTAATATGTTTGGGTGCTGGAGGCTTCTTGAAGGCAAGGTAGAGACATGGGGAGGGACATAGAAAAAGCAGGGGAAAAACAATAAGTATTTCTGGATGACCGGACAAGAATCTCAGTGAGTCATAACATACATAGGGAAACCCCTACTTCTATTTTTGGACAGTTCCTCCGTGTTCTCTGTTATGATCTACAATTTGGTAGCAGTTCATTGGAGCATCCCCAAATTCCAACACCTCTGTAATAGCCAGAAAGGAGATTTCTGAGCTGTGACAGAGCTCTGCTTAGAGAAGTAGGAACATTTATGGGTCTCTCCCTAAACTTGATTTTCCTAGACTCCCCCTTAATTTACAGGTTGGGAATTGCAAACTGCTTCATTAGTGAATTGTTGGCTAGGTTTTCCAGATAAATTGTTACTCTATAAAATAAACATTTGTCTGCATTATTTCCATAATCTCATATAATTCTAATAATCAAATCCTGAAATCAACTTTTCATTTCTTTCAGTTTCTTGCAAAAAGCTCCAAAATGGTTTACATGTAGAAATAACATTTGTCGAAGTCTTTTCTTTCTTCAAGGTTGCCAACTTTGCCATCTCTGCCAATTCCACCAGCTTCACCATCCATTCTTCCATTACAGGTATTTGTAAGCCCTTCCACCTTTGAGCATATAAAATTCTCGTTACTATTATCCTGTATAAAAATGGGTTCTCCTCAGCTGAGAACACCTTGCCCGGCAGCATGATAGGCTCCATCTCCATAGTGATACAATAAAGAGAAAGATAATTAAGAAAAATGCAGTAGAGATTTTTTAAAAGATCATTTATCATGAGGGGCCTATCCTTGGCACAGTTACGGCATAAATGATATAAAGACAAATACAGGTAGTCTTTGACTTACAACAGTTTTTTTAATGACCGTTGTAAGTTCCAATGGCACTGAACAAAAAGGGACTTACGGCTGTTTTTCACACTATTGTAGCATCCCTGTGGTAATGTGATCAAAATTCAAATGCTTGGCAACTGACTTATATTTATGTCAGTTGCAATGTCCCTGGATCATGTGATCACCTTTTATGGCCTTCTGACAAGCAATGGGGAAGTCAGATTCACTTAACAACTGTGTTACTAACTTAATAACTTCAATGACTCACTTAACAACTGTGGCTAGAAAGGTTGTAAAATGGAGAAAAACTCACTTAACCAATATCTCACTTAGCAACATATATTTTGGACTCAATTGTGGTTGTAAGTCGAGGACTGCCTGTATTTTATATGGAGATTCTTTACTCTATTTTCACCCTCATATCAGTTTCTTCTGCTTCCTACCGATAAGGCTGGGCCTCTGACAAGAACTTCCTCTGCTCCAGGGGTCCGGCACTTACACGCAGTTCCTTCACCACCACCTGTGCAGGGGTGAAATCTGAGAATATTTCACCCAGAATAACCTATGAAACAGAAAAGGAAAAAGAAAAGAAAAAAAGAAACCACCATGAAATACTGGCACCTGGTTAATAACTTGAACTGGCTATGTAGATCATATCTCATTAGTCATTAAAGTCATTAATGAACTCACTGATGGCCAATTGATTTCCAGGTACAATTTAATTATCTATACAACTCTAAACAGCTTGGTTCCTGGGCAGCTGAAAAATTACTTTTATCACAAGGGATGCAATAAAAGAAGACACAAGAAGGCAAAAGAGAAATAGCTCAAGAGTGCCTCAAAATATTCAGGTCCAACTTGTTTTTGAATGGGTAATTTTTTATTTTTCCTGAGCAATATGAATGTTTTCACTGATTAAAAATAAAGATTCTTGTTTGAATTGTTTCTATACTTTTGGAATTGTAATCCCTTCAGAGTCATTGATTGAGATGGGTGGCTATAGAAATTGAATAAAAAATAAATAAATTTGAGAAAGTAGGCTTTTTTTAGTTCTTAAAAAGTAAAATGGCTCTAGATCAAAGCCAATGGATAATAGTTTTAATAAGGTGGGGACTGTGTACTTTTATTTCCCTTCTCTTCTCCTTTGACTGTTCGAACCTGGCAAAAATTGCACGATCAACTTTGGAAGGCCCAATTTCTCATCCCAAAATCTCCATTTATATTCCTGAATACAAAGATCATTGGGTGTTCTGGGAGAACCCTTGTCAAGTAAAAGCTGGGCACAAAGTCTTTGAAATTATGGTTTCTTGTTTGTTAAAAAGAAAAGTTGCTTAGTACTTTCACTAACAAAAAGGAAATTCTTGCTTGCTGTGGTCTATTTTCTGTAACCTCGTATTTAATTACTTTCTGCAATAAATTTTGCAATTTGCAATTTGCAATTAATGACTTTTTTTGTTGATTTGCTTATTTGGCTGCTGGTTTTTATTTGTTAGAATATTACTCCACAAATATGTAAAAGGCCCTTGCATCATCTTCTTTTGTTGCAAACTATATCCTTTTTATCCTTTTATAAAGGATATCTTTATGAAGTTGTTTAGAAGTAATCATAATACTGCATTCATCCAAGCCATATCTATCCTAGACCAGGATCTATGAGGGTCTGAGTAAAAAGTATATTTGTTTTGAAAAGGTTTATGAGTTCTCCAAATGTCAATCAAATTAAGTTCTTCTGCCATCTCAAAAAATGGTTTGGGGAGTATATTCTTCCTCTTACTTCTTTGGGCACTAATGTAGTCTTTCTTTCAAGCAATTGCCTGAATCTCATTCTTAAATCATACCCACAAAAAAACTGGATTTTTCTTACTTACTTTTCCAAACCAGCCATTTCCAATTTCCTGCAGATAACTGAGGTGTTGTCTACTGAGACCCAAGTGTTTCACTAAATCTGAAAGAGGAATGTAGTTTCAAAACAATGGGAATCAAGGATGCTACACAGAGGACACAGGCAAAGCTCCATTTTGACTCTCCCCATGCCACAAAATTACTAGACCCAAAAATGGTGTTGTGAGAGAAACTAGAACAGTCTTTTATACTATGATGTCCTCCTAACAGTGTGTCTACAAGAAGCCATAGTCCTCTACATACAATCATTTCTTTAGTGACTGAAGTTACAAGGGCACTGAAAAATAACTTACTTCAAACTTAATGACTGTTGCAGCATCCCTATGGTCATGTGATCAAAATTTTGATGCTCGGCAACTGGCTCATGTTTATGATAATCATGTGTTCATGACCATCATGATCATTTTTGCTGACAATCAAAGTCAATAGGGAAGCCAGATGCTCTTAAAAATCGTGTTACTAACTTAACAGCTGCAGCAATTCACTTAACACACTGTGGCAAAAAAGGTTGTAAAATAGGGCAAAACTCACTTAACAATCTTAGCAACAAAACTATTGGGCTCCCTACCCTTATATGGAAATGGTTGTGGAAAAGTGTTCATGAGATGAAAAAATGAAAGAGTTGAAGTTGAGAGAGATATAGAGTTCAGGATGAATCACTGCATAAGCCAGTGGATCATGAAAGTAAACAATGTACATGTAGATGGGATCAAAAAGACAGGAGAGAATACAAAGGATGTTACATAGAAGAAACAGAAGGTGCCACAATAGGAAGAAATGCAAAAGTAACAGGGAATGCCCAAAATAGAAAGACAAGTGTAAAATCTAATCAATTAGAATCCTAGGTTAGGACATAGCAAATGTCAACCGATAAATCACCAGAGATATTCCCATTCTATAGGAAAAAATGCTCTCCAATGCTCTCTACATGGGGCTCCCCTTGAAGAGCATCCGGAGGCTGCAGTTGGTGCAAAGTGCGGCCGCGCGGGTGATTGTGGGAGTTCCTCAGAGCTCCCATATTACACCTCTCCTGCGCGAGCTGCACTGTCTCCCTTTGGCCTTTCGGGTGCGATTCAAGGTGTTAGTACTCACCTTTAAAGCGCTCCATGGTTTAGGACCTGGGTACTTACGGGACCGCCTGTTGCCACCGTCAACCTCCAGCCGACCAGTATGGTCCCACAGGGCAGGCCTCCTCAGGATTCCACTGTCAGGACGATGTCGTCTGACAGCCCTGAGGGTACGAGCTTTCTCTGTGGCTGCACCCTCCATGTGGAACGAATTGCCCCCGGAGATTCGGACCATTGCGGACCTTCCGGTGCACATTAAAAACCCATTCCAACAAGCCAGTCTGGCCTGACACTTAGTGGGGTTTTAAATTCTAAAATTTAAATTTTAAATTAAATTTACTGGATTTTAATTGGTTAGTGGTTTAAATCTTTACTTTTATAATTGGGTTTCTGGCCATTGATTTAATTTGTTCTTAATTGTATTTTAACTTTTATATGTTCGGTTT
>JAEANM010020725.1:0-12031 GCA_017656035.1 Myanophis thanlyinensis
AGAAAGAAAGAAAGAAAGAAAGAAGATAATTTACAGTTACTTTCAAAAACAAATATTTGAATGACTACTCTTGTAAAAACAGCCCCCCCTTAAAAAAAAGATACCTGTACTCTAAAAGCCATGTAGTGTAAAGGTTTGGTTGCTCAAAGAAGACATGAGGACAAAAAGAAGGAATGCTGGATACCTGGTAACCCTATTAACACTGAAGTAATTTCCATTGATCCTTAAGAAACTGCAGTATGTTTTTTATTTTGGAAGCAAAGACATGTATTGCTTTCAAAACCCAAGTATATTTTTATAAGATTGTTCAGGGAATTAAACTAGAATAAAATTTTGTAGTAAAATTGCTCCTCGGGAAGAAAGCCATGGCAAATCTAGACAACATACTACAAAGCAGAGACATCACCCTGCCAACAAAAGTGTGTATAGTCAAGACTATGGTTTTCCCAGTTGCAATCTATGGCTGTGAAAGTTGGACCATAAGGAAGGCTGAGCGTCAAAGAATTGAGGCCTTTGAACTATGGTGCTGGAGAAGACTCCTGTGAGTCCCTTGGACTGCAAGGCAAACAAACAAGTCAGTTCTAGAAGAGATCAACCCTGACTGCTCTTTAGAAGGCCAGATCCTGAAAATGAAATTCAAATACTTTGGCCACTTAGTGAGAAGGAAGGACTCACAGGAGAAGAACCTAATGCTGGGAACAATCAAGGGCAAAAGAAGAAGGGGATGGCAGAGAATGAGGTGTCTAAATGGAGTCACTGAAGCAGTCAGCATGAGCTTAAATGGACTCTGGGGGATGGTAGATATTTAGAGTTAAAGTAGTTTTTTCTTTGGTCCACTGATCAGGTGGGAGAAAAGGTTTACTCTGATTGGCTGGCCTGTCTGACAGGTGGCTATAAAAGGAGCTGTCAGCCAGGACCAGCTGAATGTGTTTTCTTGCCAGTTGGTTTCTTTAGCTGCCAATGCAGTCTCTGTTAGTTGAATGTTAGCGAAATGTTAGCAAATTGTCAGCCAATAAGTGTTAGCACTGTTCTTCTGAGTGGCCTCAATCATTACCCTCTTCGATCATAACAATAGACAACTTCTGATACCAAATGGAGAGATTTATTTCACAAAACAACCCTAATTTAATGTGTGCCAAATGATCATGAGGCAGTAAGTTTTAATATTAATTATGTTGTGTTAAGGTTGGAGCAGTGAATGCCTGCATACATCTGTTTTTGAAACGACAGCTCTGTTTTGCTCCTCCTTCTGGAGGATCTTGCATTGAAAATGTCTTGAGTATCTCAAGAAAGTGATGCATTCATACTGTTAAGAAATTTCTCATTAATTCCAGGTTGCTTCTCTCCTTGATTAGTTTCCATCCATTGTTTCTTGTCTTTCTTTCTTGTGCTTTGGAAAATAAGCCCTTTCTATAGTAAAGGGGATGCAGTGGCTCAGTGACTAAGACACTGAGCTTGTCAATCAGAAAGGCGCTGCATAATGGAATGACCTCCAGTTATTTGCCCCAGCTTCTGCCAATATAGCAGTCAAAAGCATGTAAAAAATGCAAGTAGAAAAATAGGGACCACCTTGGTGGGAAAGTAACAGTGCTCCGTGCGCCTTTGGCATTTAGTCATGTCGGCCGTATGACCACAAAATCATCATCAGACAGCGCTGGCTCTTCGGCTTAGAAACGGAGATGAGCACCACTCCCTAAAGTCAAAAACAACTAGCACATATGTGCAAGGGGAACATTTACCTTTACCTATAGTCCTTTGAATATTTCTATATTTCTCTGAAATCAGAATTTTTAATTAAGATGTTTAATGTCGAAGCAATAGGTACTTAACCTAGAGTATGTAATTAGGTTGTGTGTTTGTATAGAAGTATATAAATACTATCATAAGGGTTTTCTGTTTACCTAGGCAACTATTAGTATGGGACAATCTTCTTCTCCCAATATCTCTTTCCTTGTATCTTTTTACTTTTTGTTTTTAGGTTTTTTTATTTTTAGATTGGAACCATGAAGCCTAGGACCATCTGATTATTCATTTTTAGTAGAACTGATAATGCCGAAAAGTAGAGGAAAATAGCTTTAAATAAAAAGGTGTATAATAACAATGAATATGTGTGCATACATAGCCTACTTTTTTCCAAACCTTTTTTTGCCATTCTTGCTATGAGTTTCTCCAGAGGCATGCTGTCTTTTGACAGCAAAAGATAAAACTGACCGATACAAATGAGTCACAGTTCCCTTGAAATAGTGATTAAATTCCCAAGCAAGAAAGATGACTTGAGGAATTAACTGTTGTGTTAGCCTAGAAGATGCAGCTGTACTCAATGAAGGGAATTAAGCCACTTCACTTTAGTGCTTTTTGTTTTATATCTGAATACGGAAAAATTGAATGTTGTCATCATATTTTAAGGGAAAAAAAATATACAGGTTAAATTTAAGATAAAAAACAAATTAAAGCCATATGCCCAAGCATATCTTCGCTGCTTGATAAAATCCAATGGTTTGGTTGCAAATCTATTTTTTGCTCATTTTTATATTTTACTACCAACAGCAAGAATATTCATGTCATCAAATTACTACGTAAAACATAGTATTTGTCATATGCTTGTATCAAGATAAATATTTAGGTTAGAATGTTTGCCAAAGTTGTTTGGGGTAATGGACGTTATAGCTGCCTATCTATCTAAATATCTAATAGGCGGGTTTGCATTGAATGCTCTCCATAAAAATGACTAGGAGATCTTGATCTATGTGTTCTTGCTAAAGCAAACTATAAGAAATGTTACTATGATAAAACTCACAGTACATTCATTTTTCATGTGATAGCATGGCTTCACTAGAAGAATTTTGTAATAAAAATGTATTTATGATTAACAATATAGAGCACACCCTCAGTTTTGTGAGGATTGTAGAATGATGTTATGATTTTAAAGGGAATAAACTGAAATGGCATAGCTGGCCCTGGCAAAACTATATTAAGTTTGTGCTGAAAGTGTTGAAGCTGTAGCAAAATAGCAGAAATAATATATTGAAGGAAAATGAAACCAGTGTGGCTTTGGGGTCTTTTTCTTACAGAAGTCCTATCAGTGTCTGGGGGAAAAAGTGAAGTTCTACAACATAATATGAAATGTGATACTGTTGTCAGTACAATTCCCCAGTGAGAAGGATAGATTGTGGTCAAGACCTAAACAGGTTAACTAGTGGTCACTCTGATTTTCCTTTATATACAAAAGAAGTCAACACTATTGAAGAAATTTGAAACCTAATATGCCATGAAATAAGACATCTGTTGGACTCTTGTTTCTCTTTAAATGGGCTTTAATTGAAAGCTCAGTGAACAACATAGGTACAAGTCTTTGTGGTATCCATAGTTTTCAGGAATTTCTGATTCCTGACAAATCTCATGTTTATTTGCTTTCTAAATTTAATTATTTAAAAGCAAATACATTATATATATATATATAGATAGAGATATATACACCATTTCAATCAATTAATAGTAAATAATAAACTTCAAATCCTGAAATAATATATTTCCTCACATTGGGCATTTTTAAATTTTATTGTTGGGTTTCTTGCACATATAATTGTAAATGAGGTTCAAGTCACTTAAGAGCTATTTGTTTTAAGCTTAAGAGCCATATGTTAATGGAAAATCTGGACCAGCCTCTTAAGTTCAATTTTAATTTTATACAACTTGCTAGCCATATAACCAGCATGGCTGCATTGTAAAGAAATCCTAAACTTCTATAATTATATGACCATATGTTGTGCAAGGACCTATTCTCAATTTAGACCAGCTTCACAATACAAAAAAAAAAAACCCATACATTTTTTCTACATGACAACTATCGATAAAAATCAGTCAACTTTGGTGCAAGAATCTCATTTTTAGTACAAAAAAAATTGAATCCTTTGATATCACCAAATTTGGAAATGTCATTCTGTTATGTCACAGAATGATAGTACTATGCAACAGAGTGTTTCACAGCACTTTTATGTATATTGACTCAGTTGTCTGTCCAATTGAATTCAATGCTGGTTATTTTCAGGACAGGATTGCATTGTCAACTTACTGAAAAGATTTCACATTGTCACGTTCTGCTTTTTTTATCAGGGCAAAAAAGGAATGATAGATTGTATATCTAAATGCAAATGTGATGGGATAAGATAAAAAAAATCAGACATAGGGATTATCCCTCCTTAACTTTTAGAAATGAAGTCTGTATTATCTGTTGCTCTTCCATAAGGAGTTTCTAGAAAATCTCTTTTAGCTCCTAGGTTTTCCAAAAATAAGATAAACTAGAAATACATAATTGTTTCATTATCAGTCTTGGCATCATATAGGTGGCAGATCTTTTTGATCATGTTTACTGAATATACATAGGATCATCATCGCAATTGGTCAGGAGTAATGCATAATCAGTATTTGCACACATTATATGAATGCACGATTATGTGTATTAGGCTGTCCCCATATGACAAGGAATCCTGCAAAGGCAAAATTCCCAATTACACAGAGAAAGAATACACATATGTAGTATAAGCTTATCGTCTCTATGCAGATAAATAACTGTGTATAGATCAAGATGTTAACAGCATGCACAATCTGACTTATACACCCACAAACACATGCACACACAGAAGCATACACACAACAAATATTCAATGGAGTTTGAAGGGGGAAACTTGCATGATAGGCAATTCCCCCTATATATCCCCTACCTTCAATGTAGAGATATGTGGGAACATCACAAAATAATTGTGAGACGCAACATTTCAATGAATTTACCCTCACCTCTCAAATGTGTTGTTTATATATATTTATCTATATAAAAATATTATATCCACAGTTCTGAGAGTTGCAAGTGAGGATTTGGATTAGTTCATTTATGCAAAAATGCTCCAAAGACAATAAAATTGTCCTGCCTTGGATAATGCAGAGGTTATTAATCTGACTATATATTGTATAGGACTTCAGTATTTTGGAAACCTTGTTATTCACAATAAGGATATAATGTACACAAACTGACATTTGCATATATACCATTCATTATGTATGAGTATGACTGAGCACTGTGACAAATTTCAAGTAAAAAATAAGTACAAAATCTTCTGAAGGAAAGAACAAATATACATAAACTAGAGTCTATAGCAAAATTTAAAGTGTAACCTAGCCAACATAGTTATATAATAATGTTACAAATTTAAACCATTTGAGGTTTGGAATGAAAAATTCCAAAATCCAAGCTGAAGGCATCTGAAGATTTCCTTACGAGCAGAGATGATAGCTGAAAATGTTTGCAACAGTTCATAGAATTCCATCCGGGTTGTGCAAAAAGTATGAAACATCTAAAGAGTAAGTTGAAGTTTAGTCATGTTCCTGTTGTGCATATTATGATGACGGACCAATTCATCAGAACGAGCAAATTTCTTTTGACAGCTGGGCCACCGACAGCTGAAAGGTTTTTCGCCTGTTAACAAAATGTACAGTTATACATTATCATCATAATCCTAATATATACTATTGCCTTATCCCCTCCTCGAACTTTGGTTAAACAGCAACAGCGCTTAGACTTATATACTGCTGCGTAATGCTTTACAGCACTAAGTGGATTACAAAAGTCAGCAGATTGCCCCCATCATTTTACCAAACTAGCAAGGATGGAAAGCTGAGTAAATCTTGAGCTGCTCAGAATCGAACTCCTGGCTGTAGGCAGAGTTAGCATACTGCATTCTAACTACTATGCCATCAGAGCTCAATGTTGAAGCCGATGCCTACCTTTTGAGGTTAGGATGTTTCATTAAGCTCATGTTCAATTTTCCAAAAGATTTCAATAAAAGTTGAGTTAATCTCTTAGTTTCTATTGCTTTTAAATAAAAATGTGTTCTATATGTTGCAACATTTTCGTACTCTGAAGAGTTCAGAGAGCTACCAGGATATATCCTATATAGAAGGTGCTCAGTAGATTATTTTCTTAGTTAAACCTTCCATTATTTTTAGATTTATAAAAGAATGTTCTCCTCAAGTATTAATTTGAACGTTTATATTATTTTATGTATATTATACATACATTTATGCTTTACATTACATTTTATGGTATTAACTACCATAGCCTCTTGAAAGTTTGCAATAATAATAATATAAAAACATTTGTAATAAAAATATTAAAAGTACAATTATTTTTTTTAAAATATCATTAAATTAAAGCCTGTGTCTTAAATGCATATTTATGCACATGTGTCTTAAATGTGCATTTAATTACACAGATTCAATTCCCTGTTTAATCCCTCAGTTGAATAAACATGTGGTCCCGAGATCAGGTGTTTCCAAAAAATTCTCAACTCTAAATCTGTACCAAACAAGCACAGCATCTGTATAGATAACCTTCTCAATGAGTTTTGTCAGGGTAAGAGGAAAATTAGCTGAAGCCACTAAATGTAACCCTGGACATTGCTTCCTCCTACCGGTAGGAGACAATCAAAGCCAGAACCCTTCTGTCTTTCACACAGCATTTCTGTTCCATAAACCAGATGGAGTAACAAGAAGAGAATGAAAACTCTGGAGAATGACACTGTCAGAAAATAACTTTGTTGACTGTAACAGCTGTCCTTCATTGTGATCTCCATAGGCTTCTCTTTTTTTTCCACTCCTTATTTTGCTTTAAACCAACCCCAAAGAGTTCAGTGTGTACCAAGTTTGCATCATGGTACTGCATGCATGGCCTGAAGGAATTGCCCCATAAGTATTATTTGATCCAAATAATTGCTCTGGGAATAAATAGCAGCTAAGGACAAAGAGTCAGGTTGGTGTAGTGGTTAAAGCATCAGGTAGAAACCAGAAGACTGTGAGTTCTACTCTCATTTTAGGCATGAAGATAAACTTGAGCTAGTGACTTTCTCTCAGCCTAGGAAAGAGGCAATGACAAACCACTTCTGAAATCTTGCCAAGAAAATTGAAATTTGTCCAAACAGTCACCAGGAATCAATACTGACTCGCTGGCATTTCTTCCCCCACACCACAAAAAAGACAGACAAGATGTTTTTAGTGGCAAAACAGTCCAGAGAAAATGGTAGCTTTCCATCTATATCACCAAAGGTGGGATTCAACCCTTTCATGCCTGTTTGCTAGAACCAATTAACTTTCTAAGAAATTCAAAGAATTTCTGGTTCATCTGGTCATTAGGTCAGAGAACTGGTTGTTAAATTATTTGAATCCCATCACTGTATATCACCACTATCTCACCATTTCCTATATCTGTGTTATTGAGGAAAAAGTAATTAATGGTGGTTTTTTTTTCAAAGTATTGAAATCGAATTTAATATGTTTTGTTTGTTCTTAAGGAGATAATTTAGAAAATAGTATGCAATGAAACTTCCATTTAAATTGTTAAATATTTTTTGTAAATGGTCCCTTGAAAAAAATATCAGGTGAGTACATTATGATTAATGTATTCTCCAACTTCAATTATCTTTATTTGAGACCCTTAGCATTAAAGAGAAAAACAAGTCTTGTGAATTGGTAACAGTTTTATTTTTAAACAGACAATATGTGCATTACTAGTTTTCCAAACATCTTACTACATTGGACTATAAAGAGTGAACTAGAATTGGTGTGTATAAATTCTAAAAAGTCTTGCTGTTCAGATATTAATCATTTAGGCCCTTTCTCCTGACCATTTCAAAATGTTGCCTGCCCAAATTTTGAGAGGGCACAAAGGAATCTTACCATAAAAATAGTTGTCCCCTTAGCTAACCCTATTCTGCCTCTTTAGTGTCTGTTTAGAATCAATGCTGCATGTTCTAATTTGTGACTATTCAATAAATATAGGCAATCGCTTTGTTGATATCTCCTTGCAGCATGTCCCAAACCAGTGGAGAAGAGATCCACCAAATAGAGCCAGCAACAGGAATGGCATGTATGTATGCACTTGATTTTCAGAACTGTGCCTTCTCTAGACTAGCTTGCCTCTCCTTCTCATACTACTTTGGGCATCTTCCAAGTACAATAATGTGAAAAAGTGAAAGACATGAAAACAGAAATAAACTCAAAAAGAAGGAAGGCTGACTTTCCTATGACAACATACAGATACCCTAGAGTAGGGGTCACCAAGCACCAGCATGGACCATGCATGTCATGGACCAGCACCAGGCCATGACGTGCCAGAAACTGGGCCACCTAAACAAGAGAAGGCCCATCTGTGGGATGCAGGCAGCATGAGAAACAATGTCCCTCCAGTTTGTGGAAAAACCTCTCTCCACAGAACCAGGCCCTGGTGCCCAAAAGGTTGAGGACCACTTCTCTAGAACACAATGATTGAAATTGACTAGACCCCTAGAGAACTGTCTCTCTTATTTCAGGGAGGTGGAGATACAGATGATTGAAAGTAACCAATAGCAGATTATGCACACAGACGTCTCTTCTTCCTCAAATTAAATAATAGTTTCTTCTCAAACATGCTGGGGGACAGGGAATACGAGGATTATGAAAGAAATCCATATTTTCAGCTTCTGGGTTCTGAGTGATTTCGTGGCCAGAAAAGTAGTGTTCAGGGCCCCTAGGCAACCCTGCGGTTTCAGGTTGTTCACTTCTGGGACAGAATCTACTATAAGATTGGGGTCTATATCTTCTATTTAGAATGTTGGCTAGAAGTTGCAGCCTCAAATTAAGTTGAGTTTAATAAGACAGGTTAGGGCAACTGTAAACTCTATCACCTGAACTTAATTCTTTTGCCAAAGGATGACAGTCATGACTCTTGATTTTGCTTTAAGCCAGGTGTGTCCAACCTTGGCAACTTTAAAACTTGTGGATGTCAACTTTCAGAATTCCCATGGCTGGCTGGGGAATTCTAGGAGTTGAAGTCCACAAGTCTTAAAGTTGCCAAAGTTGCCAACCCCTCCCCAAAGTTGCCAACCCCTCCCCCACCCTAAGCACTATTTTCTCTGTAACAGCTAAGACATATCAATATCACATATTCACAGAATAATTTCCTAGAAATATCATAATTTAAACTTTCAATAAAATAAATAAGAAGATATAAATGGGAAAAAAGTATACGCACTTGTTTTACCTGTATGAGTCCTGGTGTGAGTCTTCAGATGATCAGATCGGGAAAACTTTCTCTGACAGGTTTTACACTGGAAAGGTTTCACACCTAAATACATAAAATAAATCTATTCTTGTATTCTAGTACCTTTACAGGGGTATAAGAGTATCAGTTCTTCTGAATTTCAGAAATAGACTTTTACTTTTATTTGAGAATTCCCCCCCCCCCAATGTACAAATCTTCGCATCTCCAGTTGCATTAATCAAGCAACTCAGCTATCTGACCTTTCTTAGCCTCCTTGTCCTTTTAAACTCCATTTAGTGCTTTTACCAGACCATGGTTTCTGGCAAAAGAATGGAAGCATTAATTCACTTTGGAGTGAAAACTTGAAAATTGGAAATAAGAAACATCACATGATTGTAGTTGTTATTTCTCAATTCACTTTAACACTGTCCTTTAATAATGTGCACCTTTTTCTATTTCAGTTCAGTACAGCATTCATATATCCAAGTGTTTTTTAAAAACTTTACACGTGTTTTTTTTTTAAAGGAATCTGAATTTATTTTCTATATTTAAAAGATTCAATCACAGTTTTCCACTAACCTCTCTTCTAAGCTTACTTACAATTGTCCATAAAGGAGCTCCAAATTTCTGTTAGTGTACTATTTAATTTAGTTATTTGAATTAGGTATTTTAAAATACGAGTAGCCATAAAATATGATAAAATAAATACATCATAAAGTATTCCTAATCTGTAGATGTCTATGCAAGCATGTCATTGCATAGAAATGTTTTCTCATTATTTCTTATCAACTTTTTTTAAAAAAGTAGTAAGGCTGATGCAGAGGTGAAATTCAGCAGGTTCTAGCAAGTTCACTAGAACCGGATGTGAATTTTCTAAGTAGTTTGGAGAACCGGTTGTTAGAAGAAATCTCCTTTTGTTTTTTTCCACTTTCCAGGGTTAATCCTGTCAGGAAGGCAGGAAAAAAAACATTCTAGTGTTGTTTCTAGCCTAATCTCTATTGCCCTGCTTACAGAAACTGCCCAGCCAGTCACATGACCACCCAGCCACACCCACCCAGCCATGCCCACAGAACCGGTAGTAAAAAAAATTTAATTCCACCACTGGGCTGAAGTCATATTTAGGTACCTAAACCCTATTCAACTTAATTTTATTTCTGTTTGAACAATTAGATGTTTATCCAGTGCTGTGATCTTTATTGAAACTATATACAACTTTCAAAATATTTGTTTGAAACAAACTCTCAGCCCAATAAGGCAGACCAGATTGAGAAATTGATGCCACCTGTCCTACTTATTAGAGTGACTATAGTATCAGGATCATGTTAATTCTGAATGTGCTTTTCTCCTCCCTTTTTTATCTTTTTGAGAATAAGGGAAGTGACAGCCCTTAGTCACGAATTCCTCTTTGCATGGGCTTAAGTTACATTTATGTTTGTTGCTTGACAATGAATACCTTCTACACATGCACAAGAGCTTTTCTTTCATTAGACTGCAGTGCAAAGTAAGCTGTAAAACATGAGGTGTGTTTGTTTATGCTGTCCAATGTATTTGGGTTAGGATTGATGACCTGAGTTAGAGTACATTGAATAATTCTAGTTACTTCACAAAGTAATGTTGGGACTGCAAGGAACTGATGCAACCTTTGTAATTCTCCTGTACAATGGTGGCACCAGAGTAGACCTTTTTGCAAGGATTCAGTGATGCCAGTTCATGAAGTTTGACCATTTCTCTGCAGATTCCAAACATATAGAAAATGGATGGGATTATGGTGTATGATGGAAAGCAGAAGTCCCCAACCAACCCCTAGTGCATGGACTAGTACTGGTCTGTGGCATGCCAGAAACCGGTCTGCACAAAGAAGCAAAGCCCCATCCACGGGATGCAGGCAGCACGCAAAACCATGCCCCCTCTGGTCTGTGGAAAAAACTTTCTCCATGGAACCGGTCCCTGGTGTCCAAAAGATTGGGGAGGGCTCTGGTGAGGAGTGACAGGACTGGGATGTTCTCAGCACTATTTTATTTTGGAAAGAGAAATGTATTAAAATTGAGATACAAATGTGCTTGCATACTTTAGGAACTCTGGAAGCTTTCCTATTCCTAGTGCTTTGACTTGAATGTTTTCTTTGCAGGAAATATTACTGAAAAGCCACAAATTTTCTTTTAAGAAATAATAGCAGAAACGAAGATTGGCTGGCTTTTATTATGCTTTTGCTTGCACTCTGGTGTTGCTTTTGCTACCACTTCAGGAAGCCCAGCGATGCATTGCAAAGCTGTCACCCTACCCCAAGAAGCCCGAGATGGCTCAGCCCAGCCACTTTACTGTCCTGCACTGTCTGAAACCCCCTCTTATCTGGAACTATGCCATCTGACCTGACCATCTTGCTCCCGCTAATGATCAGTTATGCCAGGGCTGGTCCTTCACAAGGCTACTGCTAGCCATATGAGGCCATCTTTGTCAGGTCTCAAGAGGCAAGCACTGTATGGGACTTGGGGAAGAAAGTTTCATGTGGCCAGCATTGCCTTCAAAGGATCAGGCTGGGCATGCTTGGTCAGCAACAGCAGTAAGAAGTACTAAGTTCAGCTAGGGTAACAAGGGCCATAGAGAGCAGGTGACCAAATGGGCAAAGATGGGGAAAAGATAGGTGGCTGGGGAAAAGTTGTAGCATTCCTGAGGTCATAAGTGCAGGTGGACTGCCAAGCACCCAAATTTTGATCACATGACCATGGGGCACAGTCCCATCAGGGACAGGTTGTAAGTTCCTTTATTCAGCACTGCCATAACTTTGAACGGTCGCTAAAGCAATAGTTGAAGGCAAGGATCAACTTCAATTTCTAAAAAAAAATATTAAACTTCTCAAGATTTGTTAAGTAACTATTATTTCAACTACCAAATTTCAAATTCAAATTTTATTTGTCACATGCACAATCATACATGGTACAATATGCAGTGAAATGCTTACGCAGC
>JAEANM010020726.1:0-12030 GCA_017656035.1 Myanophis thanlyinensis
AATGAGGAAAAGCTTCTTTCCACAGGCAATACGAACACTAAACCAGAAACCACAAGAACACTCAGAACTATAACAAATCCATGACTCTACCTCACTCCCCCCTTCCCACTTCCCAAGCTATTCCTACCCTACCCTCCCATTTGCCTAACTTATTTGCGGTCGCGTAAGCATTTCACTGCATATTGTACCATGTATGACTGTGTATGTGACCAATAAAATTTGCATTTTGAAATTTTTTTTTTGATGGATGCTCTATCAAAAACTTCCACAGTCTCTCAATGGACAACTGTACAAAATGATAGTGCTAAATATACTTCTTCCGCCAATGTAATACAAAGAGTCTTTGTAAAAATTGAAGAATGCCTTGTGATTCCAACACAATGGGAAAAAGTCAAAATTTTGAACAGAACTGCATCCTGTTGTGGTCTAATGATATATCACAGTGTACTATAGCAGCTGGTACTCACAGTAATTAATGCTCTATGAAAAACTTTCTTAGCCCATCCTTGGACAATGGGAGTAAAGAATGCTACTTTAGTTAACTATACTTCTCCCCAGTACACTACACTATCACCACATTCAAAAGCAAAAGATCCCTTTGCTGTATGAAGAGTATACTCTCATTATTGCTGTATCAATTGCAAAATGAGCAAATATTTTGTGAGTCCAACACAACTCACAACATTTTGAATTGAACTACATACAGATTTTGTCCAATGATGTATCACCGTGTATACTGGGGGCAGCTCACAGTGATGAATGCCCCATCAAAAACTTTCTCAGTCTGTCACCGAACAATGGAACTAAATAATGCTGCTTTTGCTAAATGTACTTCTTCCCATGCAGTCTCCATCTATAACTAAATTCAGATTTTGTCCAATGATACTGTATATCTCAGTGTACTACGGTAGTTAGTACTTGTGTGGTATGGTAGTTAATACTTTTGATACAGCTGTAGCAAAAACTTTCACAGACTTTCAATGGACACTTGTACATACACTTCGAAATACACTTCTTCCACCAATGTGATATATACGGTCTTTGCAAAGAATGCCTTCTGACTCCAACACAACTGGAAAAGTAAACGTTTTGAAAAGAACTGCATCCTGTTCTTGTCTAATCATATATCACAGTGTATACTGGCAGCTGGAACTCACAATGATGAATGCCCTATCAAAAACTTTCTCAGTCTGTCACTGGACAATGGAACTAAATAATGCTACTTTGCTGCTAAATATACTTCTCCCCCAATATACTACACCATTACCACATTCAAAAGCAAATGATCCCTTTGCTGTATGAAGAATATATTCTCATTATAGCTGTATCAAATGCAAAATAAGCAAATATTTTGCAACTCCAACACAACCGACAACGTTTTGAGTAGAACTACTTACAGATTTAGTCCAATGGTGTATCACAGTGTACTATAGCGGGAGTAGCTCACAGTGATGGATGGCCTATCAAAAACATTCTCAATCAGTCACTGGTCAATGGGAATAAATTATGCTGCTTTTGCTAAACATACTTCTCCTGCAACATAGTACGCAATCACCACATTTAAAGGCAGAAGACACCTTTGCTGTAAGAAGAGGTTGCTCACATCCTTACCACATCAAAGGGAAAACTAGCAAACATCTTGTGCCTCTAACACAATAAGAAAAGGTCAAAGTACTTGTGTACTACGGCAGTTAGTACTTTTGATACAACTGTATCAAAAACTACCAAAAGACTCTCAGTGGACAACTGTGCATACTTCTTTAGCTAAATACATTTCTTCCACCAATGTAATATGCAGTCTTAATATACAGAAATTGAACAATGCCTTCTGACTCCAACACAATGGGAAATGTCAAAGTTTTGATAAGAACTCCATCCTGTTCTTGTGTAATGTTATACCACGGTGTACTATAGCAACTCGGACTCACAATGATAAATGCCGTATCAAAAATTTTCTCAGTGTGTCATCGGACAATGGGATTAAATAATACTGCTTTTGCTATATGTACTTCATCCAAAAATATAATACACCAACACTGCATCCAAAGGATGAAGACATCTTTGCTGTGTGAAGAATTTACACACATTATTGCTATATCAAATGCAAAACCAGCAAACATTTTGTGACTCCGATGAAATGGGCAAAAGTCAAAGTTTTGAGATGGACTGCATCCACATTTTGTGCAATGATGTATCAGAGTGGGTGGTAGTGGGTGGTTGGAGTTCACAGTGATGGATAGTCTATCAAAAACTTTCTCAGTCTAACGGTGGACATTGAAACTCAATAACAGTGTTTTTGCTAAAGATACGTCTTCCAACAATATAGGACACAGTCATCACAATCAAATGAAGAAGAAGCCTTTGCTTGTGACCGAAACATATATGAACTTTGATAAATAAATATGTAAGTGTGCATCACATTCTAAATTAGGTGCCGTAGTCATTTCCTGATAAAAACTGCATATTTGGACATGAATTCACAAATGAGGTATGATTGGAGACCACTTTTTCAGTCCATGTTTGAAAATCCTAGAAATGTCCCTTTCAAAAATATCACTGAGCTCTTGATAGAGATATATTATAGCACTTTAAGACTTGTGTTGCAGGAAAAAATTGTGTTGCAGGTTTCTATGAGCTGCATGATTCTTAAAATAAACATAATATCTCTTAATCCATCATAGTCTACTTGTCTTGGACAACACTTATATTTAAGCCACTTATCTGGTGAAGCCTTCTGGAAATTCAAGCTGTACAGTGGCCCCGGGGAAGTTTGCTGTATGAAGAGTTCTGCTTTAATCCCACATTATTATGATAACAAATGTAAAACCAGCAAGTATCTCATGACTCTAAGGCAAGGTGCAAAAGTCAAAGTTTTAAAGTGAACTGCCTTCAGATTTTGTCCAATGATATATCACAGTGTATTATAACTACGGCTCACAGTGACGGATGGTATATCAAAAACTTCCACAGACACTTAATGGACAACTGTACAAAATGATGCTGTTTGAGTTAAATATACCTCTTCCAGCAATGTATTACATAGTCTTTGCACAAATTGAGGAATGCCTTGTGATTCCAACACAATGGACAAAAGTCACAGGTTTGAGCAGAACTGCATCTCGTTCTTATCTAATGATATATCACAGTGGTGTATCACAGTATACTATAGACTATCAATCACTGTGAGCTCCAACCATTACTACCATACACGATGATGGATTATTGCATAGAATGTTCCAGAGACTATTAAGACACAGTTGGATCCCACAATGATTAATGCTCTTTTAAAAATTATCTTAGTCTGTCCCTGGACAATAGGAGTAAAGAATGCTACTTTGGATAACTATACGTCTTTCCCCATACACTGCACCATCACCACATTCAAAAGCAAAAGATCCCTTTGCTGTACAAAGAGTATACTCTCATTATTGCTATATTAAATGCAAAACAAGCAAATATTTTGTGACTCCAACACAACCGGCAAAGTTTTGAGTAGAACTACATACAGATTTTGTCCACTGATATATCACAGTGTATACCTGGGGGATCTCACAGTGATGAATGCCCCATCAAAAACTTTCTCAATCGGTCACTGTATAATTGGACTAAATAATGCTGGTTTTGCTAAACATATGATTTCTCCCACAGTATAGTACACAATCACTACATTCAAAGGCAGAAGACACCTTTGCTGTAAGAAGAGGTTGCTCACATCCTTACCACATCAAAAGGCAAAACTAGCAAACATCTTGTGCCTCCAACACAATATTCAAAAGTCAAGTTTTGATCAGCACTACATCCCGTTCTTGTCCAAAGATATACCACAGTGTACTATAGTGTGAATAGCTCACAATGATGGATGGCCTTTCAAAAACTTTCTCAATCAGTCACTGGACAATGGGAATAAATTATGCTGCTTTTGCTAAACATACTTCTCCCGCAACATAGTATGCAATCACCACATTTAAAGGCAGAAGACACCTTTGCTGTAAGAAGAGGTTGCTCACATCCTTACCACATCAAAGGAAAAACTAGCAAACATCTTGTGCCTCTAACACAATAAGAAAAGGTCAAAGTACTTGTGTACTACGGAAGTTAGTACTTTTGATACAACTGTATCAAAAACTTCCACAGACTCTCAGTGGACAACTGTACATACTTCTTTAGCTAAATATATTTCTTCCACCAATGTAATATACAGTCTTAATATACAGAAATTGAATAATGCCTTCTGACTCCAACACAACGGGAAATGCAAAGTTTTGAAAAAAAACCTCCATCCTGTTCTTGCGTAATGTTATATCATGGTGTACTATAGCAGCTCGGACTCACAATGATAAATGCCGTATCAAAAATCTTCTCAATCTGTCACCAGACAATTGGATTAAATAATACTGCTTTTGCTATATGTACTTCATCCATCAATATAATACACCAACAGTGCATCCAAAGGACGAAGAAATCTTTGCTGTGTGAAAAACTTACTCACATTATTGCTATATCAAATGCAAAACTAGCAAACATTGTGTGACTCTGATGAAATGGGCAAAAGTCAAAGTTTTGAGACGTACTACATCTACATTTTGTGCAATGATGTGTCATAGTGTATGGCAGTAGTGGTTGGAGCTCACAGTGATGGATAGTCTATCAAAAACTTTCTCAGTCTAACGGTGGACATTGAAACTCAATAGCAGTGTTTTTGCTAAAGATACATCTTCCAACAATATAGGACACAGTCATCACAATCAAATGCAGAAGAGGGCTTTGCCTGTGACCAGAACATATATGAACTTTGATAAATAAATATGTAAGTGTGCATCACATTCAAAATTAGGTGCCGTAGTTATTTCCTGATAAAAACTGCATATTTGGACATGAATTTACAAATGAGGTACGATTGGAAACATCTTGTGCCTCCAACACAATATTCAAAACTCAAGTTTGGATCAGGACTACATCCTGTTCTTGTCCAATGATATACCACTGTGTACTATAGGAGCTGGGACTCACAATGATGAGCACCCTATCAAAAACTTTCTTGGGCTGTCGCTGGACAATGCAAGTAAAAAATGCTACTTTTGCAAAATATACTTCTCCCCCGATACACTACACCATTACCATGTTCAAAGGCAAAAGATCCCTTTGCTGTGTGAAGGGTATACTCTCATAAAGTGAGCAAATATTTTGTGACTCCAATGCAAAGGGCAAAGTTTTGAGTAGATTCTACATACAGATTTTGTCCACTGATGCATCACAGTGTATACCGGTGGGATCTCACAGTGATGAATGCCCGATCAAAAAATTGTCACTGGACAATGGAACTAAATAATGCTGTTTTTGCTAAACGTAGTACTTCTCCCACAATATTGTACACAATCACCATATTCAAAGGCAGAAGACACCTTTGCTGTAAGAAGAGGTGGCTCACATTATTACCATGTCAAAGGCAAAACTAGCAAATACGTTGTGACTCACATTATCTTGACACCAAATGCAAAGCCAGCAAATATCTTGCAAAGTGCAAATGTCAAAGTTTTAAAGAGAACTACGTTCAGATTTTGTCCCATGATATATCACAGTGTATTTACATTGGTTACAGCTCACAGTGATGGATGCTGTATCAAAAACTTCAACAGTCTCTCAATGGACAATTAGAGAAAACGATGGTGTTTTAGTTAAACATACATCCATACATCTCCCATCAATATAATATACAATCTTTGCAAAAAAAAAAAAGAATGAAGAATACATTCTGACTCCAAAACAATGGGCAAAAATCCACATCTTCAGCAGCACTGCCTCCTGTTCTTGTCCAACGGTATATCACAGTGTACTCTGGCAACTGGTACTCACAATGATGAATGCTCTATCAAAAACTTTCTTAGTCTGTCCCTGGACAATGGGATTAAAGAATGCTATTTTGGCTAAATATACATCTTCACCCAATACACTGCACCATCACCACATTCAACGGGAAAAGATTTCTTTGCTGTATGAAGAATATGCTCTCATTATTGCTGCATCAAATGCAAAACAAGCAAATATTTTGCGACTCCAACACAATCGGCAAAGTTTTGAGTAGAACTACATGCAGATTTTGCCCAGTGATGTATCACCGTGTTTTCATAGAGTGAATTGTACAGTATATGTGTATTTTATTGGCTGTAAACCGCCCCGAGTCCCTAGGGAGAGGGGGCGGTATACAAATCATGAAAAATAAATAAAATAAATAAATAAAAGACATGCAGACTTCGACACCCAGAATTCCAGCACATGTTTCAGAATTTGTCCGACAATATATCACAGTGTACCTACAGCTCTGGTTATAACTCACAATGATGGATGGCGTATCAAAAACTTCCACAGACACTGAATGGACAACTGTACAAAATGATGCTGTTTGAGTTAAATATACCTCTTCCAGCAATGTATTACATAGAGTCTTTGCACAAATTGAGGAATGCCTTGTGATTCCAACACAATGGACAAAAGTCATAGGTTTGAGAAGGACTGCATCTCGTTCTTATCTAATGATATATCACAGTGGTGTATCACAGTATACTATAGACTATCAATCACTGTGAGCTCCAACCATTACTACCATACACGATGATGGATTATTGCATAGAATGTTCCAGAGACTGTTAAGACACAGTTGGATCCCACAATGATTAATGCTCTTTTAAAAATTATCTTAGTCTGTCCCTGGACAATGGGAGTAAAGAATGCTACTTTGGATAACTATACGTCTTCCCCCAATACACTGCACCATCACCACATTCAAAGGGAAAAGATCCCTTTGCTCTACGAAGACTATGCTCTCATTATTGCTGTATCAAATGCAAAACAAGCAAATATTTTGTGACTCCAACACAACCGGCAAAGTTTTGAGTAGAACTGCATGCAGATTTTGTCCACTGATATATCACAGTGTATACCTGGGGGATCTCACAATGATGAATGCCCCATCAAAAACTTTCTCAATCGGTCACTGTACAATTGGACTAAATAATGCTGGTTTTGCTAAGCATATGATTTCTCCCACAGTATAGTACACAATCACTACATTCAAAGGCAGAAGGCACCTTTGCTGTAAAAAGAGGTTGCTCACATCCTTACCACATCAAAAGGCAAAACTAGCAAACATCTTGTGCCTCCAACACCATATTCAAAAGTCAAGTTTTGATCAGGACTACATCCTGTTCTTGTCCAAAGATATACCACAGTGTACTATAGTGTGAATAGCTCACAATGATGGATAGCCTATCAAAAACTTTCTCAATCAGTCACTGGACAATGGGAATAAATTATGCTGTTTTTGCTAAATATACTTCTCCCCCAATATACTACGCCATTACCATGTTCAAAGGCAAAAGATCCCTTTGCTGAATGAAGGGTATACTCTGTATTTGCTGTATCAAATACAAAGTGAGCAAATATTTTGTGACTCCAATGCAACTGGTAAAGTTTTGAGTAGATATTACATACATATTTTGTCCACTGATGCATCACAGTGTATACCAGTGGGATCTCACAGTGATGAATGCCTGATCAAAAAATTGTCACTGAACAATGGAACTAAATAATGCTGTTTTTGCTAAACATAGTACTTCTCCCACAATATTGTACACAATCACCATATTCAAAGGCAGAAAACACCTTTGCTGTAAGAAGAGTTGGCTCACATTATTACCACGTCATAGGCAAAACTAGCAAATACGTTGTGACTCGCATTATTTTGACACCAAATTGAAAGCCAGCAAATATCTTGCAAAGTGCAAATGTCAAAGTTTTAAAGAGAACTACATTCAGATTTTGTCCCATGGTATATCACAGTGTATTACAGTGGTTACAGCTCACAGTGATGGATGCTGTATCAAAAACTTCAACAGTCTCTCAATGGACAACTAGAGAAAACGATGGTGTTTTAGTTAAATATGCTTGTCCCATCAATATAATATACAATCACTACAAAAAAAGAATGAAGAATACGTTCTGACTCCAACACAATGGGCAAAAATCCACATCTTCAGCAGCACTGCCTCCTGTTCTTGTCCAACGGTATATCACAGTGCATGATAAGCAACTGGTACTCACAATGATGAATGCTCTATCAAAAACTTTCTTAGTCTGTCCCTGGACGATGGGATTAAAGAATGCTATTTTGGCTAAATATACGTCTTCCCCCAATACACTGCACCATCACCACATCCAACGGGAAAAGATCCCTTTGCTGTATGAATAATATACTGTCATTATTGCTATATCAAATGCAAAACAAGCAAATATTTTGTGACTCCAACACAACCGGCAAAGTTTTGAGTAGAACTACATGCAGATTTTGTCCAATGATGTATCACCGTGTATACTGGGGGCAGCTCACAGTGATGAATGCCCCATCAAAAACTTTCTCAATCGGTCACTGGAAAAATGGGACTAAATAATGCTGTTTTTTCTAAACATAGTATTTCTCCCACACTATAGTACACCATCACCACATTCAGAGCAGAAGACACCTTTCCTGTATGATGTGTCCACTCACATTATTACCACATCAAAGGCAAATTGAGCAAATATGTTGTGATACCAATGCAACAGAGCTTTCTCAATGTTTCATCCTGTTCTTGTCCCATGATACATCATGGTAGTGGCTGGTACTCACAGTGACAGATGCTCTGTCAAAAACTTTCTCAGTCCAACATTGGATAATGGTGCTAAATACACCGTTTTTCCTAAAAATATGTCTTCAACCAATATAGGACATGGTCAACATGTTCAAACACAGAGGAGACCTTAGCAAGAAACAAAGAAAACATAGTTTTTTCCTGTTTGGTGCATACCTTGGTCAAAAGCTATTACCATGATCCCTCCACATTTTGTCAAGCTGTATATCACAGTGCCTATGGGGTAACCCCCACAGTGATATTCACTGTGTCAAAAACCTGGTTAGATCAACCATTGTGTTTATCTGGTACAACCATTGTGTCCAACCTTACTGCAATTAGGTAAGCCATAATATTGTTACTTCAACAAGTCCGAACCAGTTGATTCATGGTCACCAGTGGTAGAAATGTTACTGACCATCATTGATGCCAGTTGTTCCTGGGGTTTTATTCAGGTTACTATTTTTTGTTCAGGTTTTGTGGTTTCTTTAATATAGCTGTCATGCAAGAGAACTGTAAGCATCAGAAAGCTGGCTTGTGACAGGAACATATATGAACTTTGATTGATGAATATGTAAATATACATAAATTAGGTGCCTTAGTTTTTAAATAGTAAAAAACAGCATGTTTGGCCATGAATTCACAAATGAGGCATGACCGGGGATTACTTTTTCAGCCCATGTTTGAAATATCCAGAAATGTCTCATTGAGCTTTTGAAAGTGATATATCTCTAAGACATGCAGACTTCAACATCCAGAATTCCAGCACATGTTTCAGAATTCCCATGCTGGAGAAAATGTTTCGTTATAGGCTTTTATCAGATCCCTGTCAGTAAAAATGAAAGAAAACCAGGGTGGATTAAGAGGCATTATGTTTATTTTGAGAATTATATCCTGGGCAACCATGTATCAAAGTCTACTTGTCTTGGCCTACCCTTATATTTCAGTGGTATCTGGGGAAGCCAACTGGAAATTCAAGCTGTACAGTGGCCCCAGAAAAGTTTGCAGTATGAAGATTTCTGCTTTTGCTCACATTATTATGATCATAAATGTAAAACCAGCAAATATCTTGTGCTTTTCAAGCAATGTGCAAAGGTCAAAGTTTTCAAGAGAACTACCTTCAGATTTTTGTCCAATGATATATCACAGTGTACTATAACTATGGCTCACAGTGATGGATGGTGTGTCAAAAACTTCCACAGACACTCAATGGACAACTGTACAAAATGATGCTGTTTGAGTTAAATATACTTCTTCCACCAATGTAATACGTAGAGTCTTGGCAAAAGTTGAAGAATGCCTTGTGACTCCAACACAATGGGCAAAAGTCATAGTTATGAACAGAATTGCATCTCGTTCTTGTCTAACGATATATCACAGTGTACTAACAGCTGGAGCTCACAGTGGTGAATGTCCTATCAAAAACCCTTTTCAGTCTTTCCCTGGATAATGGGACTAAATAATGCTACATTGGCTAAATAAACTTCTTGCACCAATATAGTACACCATCACCATGTTCAAAGGGAGATGTGCTACATGAAGAATACTGTATACTCTCATTATCATTACATCAAATGCAAAGGCAGCAAATATTTTGTGACTCCAAAATAATGGGCAAAAGTCAAAGTTTTGCACAGAATTACATACAGATTTTGTCCAAAGATGTAGCACAGTGTACTATAATGTACATATACATACGACAATCATATCCAGTGAAACGCTGTGTCACAGTCTACTTGATTTGGTCAACACTTATATTTCAGCAGTAACTGGTGAAGCCATCTGGAAATTCAAGCTATACAATGGCCCCAGGGAAGTTTGCTATACAAAGAGTGCTGCTAAATATTACTAGATTTGATACTGGATATCAAATGCAAAACCAGCAAATTTCTCGTGACTCTAAAGCAATGTGCAAAATTCAAAGTTTTTTAAAAAAAACTATGTTTCAGATTTTGTCCGACGATATATCACAGTGTACTATACCTACATCTCTGGTTATAACTCACAATGATGGATGGCGTATCAAAAACTTCCACAGATACTCAACGGAGAACTGTACAAAATGATGCTTGTTGAGTTAAATATACCTCTTCCAGCGATGTATTAGGTAGAGTCTTTGCAGAAATTGAGGAATGCCTTGTGACTCCAACACAATTGACAAAAGTCACAGGTTTGAGTAGGACTGCATCTCGTTCTTGTGTAATGATATATCACAGTGTACTATGGCAGTGGGTACTCACAATGATGAATGCCTTAACAAAAACTTTCTTAGTCTGCCCCTGGGCAATGGGAGTAAAGAATGCTACTTTGGCTAAATATACTTCTCCCCCAATATAGTACATAACCACCATGTTCAAAGGCAAAAGATCCCTTTGCTGCATGGAGGAATACACTCGCATTATTGCTATACCAAATGCAAAAACAGCAACTATTTTGTGACTCCAATGCAACAGGCAAAAGTCAAAAGTTTTAAAGAGAACTACATTCAGATTTTGTCCAATGAGGTATCACAGTGCACTAGAAGGTGCAAAAAGATATCCAGTGCACCAACGTGTCAGAGAGAGTCTACTTCTCTTGGTCTTAGCAGAATCTGGTGAAGCCATCTGCACATTCAGGCTAAATAGCGACCCCAAGGAAGTTTGCTATGTGAAGAGTTCTGCTTTTACTCATATTGTTATAATATCAAATTCAAAAACCAGGAAATATCTTGTGACTCTAAAGCAATGTGCAAAAGTCAAAGTTTTGAAGAGGACTACATTCAGATTTTGTACAGTGATACATCACAGTGGACGATTCCATAGCTACATCGCAGTGGACAGTGCTATAGCTTTGACCCACATTGCTAGACACTGTATCAAAAACTGCTACAGTCTGTCAATGGACAACTGAACAAAAGGATGCTATTTTAGGTAAATATACTTCCCCCACTCATATAATACATAGTCATTTCAGAAATTGAAGACTATCTTCTGACTCTATTGTAATAGACAAAAGTCAACATTTTGAGCATCCCATTCTTGTCCAATGATACATCATGGTGTACTATAACAACTGGTTCTCACAGTGACGAATGCCCTATCAAAAATTTTCTCAGTTGGTCACTGGACAATGGGACTAAATAATGCTGTTTTTGCTAAAAAATACTTCTCCCACCAAGTTAGTACACAATCACCACATTCAAAGGCAGAAGACAACTTTGCTGCATGAACAGTTTACTCGCTTTATTACCACATTGAAGGCAACACCATCACAGACCTGCGGACCTTCCAGCACGCATTAAAAACCTATCTGTTCCAACAGGCCAGTCTGGCCTAGTACGGATTAGTTGGGGTTTTTTTTTTAATTGGTTTTAAATTTTTAACATTTT
>JAEANM010020727.1:0-12030 GCA_017656035.1 Myanophis thanlyinensis
TCTGCTGTGAACTGCCCCGAGTCCTTGTGGAGATGGGGCGGTATATAAATGTGATTAAATAAATAAATAAATAAATTTGAATCTTGCCAATACTTTTTTTTCATTTTAGGAAAAAAATAAAAAGCATATATTGCCTTTAGAAGAAAAGTATGCATGTTCTCTGAACAGAACAATATTTCTCAGCTTAAGAATTGCATTTAGTCTTAGAACCACTGTATGGGTAAAGTAGAATTATTCATTCTGAATAAGAAACTTATTGCCACATTATAGACTTGTATAAAAATAGGGTACAGTAGGATGTCATGGTGTGGCTTTTTTCATAGATTGTCTCAGAATGGCAAGAATATATTTCATCCCATTAAATTTAATGAATAGCTGAATGAATTAGAGGTATGATTGTTTTAGCCAAGAGGGTACATATCAATTTTGAAGAAAAGGCAAGCGTGTGTGTTGCTATATGGAGAATAAGTGGTCCTGTGTTTATAATCATGATAGCACTGTTCCAATGTCTAAGGGGCTGGCACAAAGAAGAGGGGGCCAACCTATTCTAAAGCACCTGAAGGCAAGTCAAGAAAAAATGGATGGAAACTAATCAAGGAGAGAACTAACCTAGAAACAAGGAGACAATTAGAACAATTAATCAGTGGAACAACTTGTCTCCAAAAGTTGTAAATGCTCCAACACTAGAAGTTTTTTTAAAAAGATATTGGACAACCATTTGTATGAAATCGTATTGAATCTTCTGCTTGTGCTGGGGTTTGACTAGAAGACCTCCAAGGTCCCTTCCAATTCTGTTATTGCATTTTTCTGTTAAAAGTAGTCAAAATCAAAATCTATTTAAAAGTACCAGTGCAAGTTATTACTGGAACTTTCAAGCAAGTTCTTTAGTTCCAAAAATGCCCCACATTAGTGAGGAACTGGTATCCAGATATACCATAAATATCAGGTTTTAATCAGCTAACCGGTTAAATGTCTTTTCCTCACTGGCTGAAACATAGATTGGAGTGGAATATCTGAAAAATAATCTGGCCTCTACAAAATAACCAAGTCAAAGTTTATATAATAAGTCAAGGTTTATATAAAAACCAGGGTTGATATAACTATGATATATAACTATCTCAAGCTCTTGCCCTGAAGTTATGACACGATTCTCCTGAAGGCGCTGGCTATGGCTGTTGAATTAAGGACATAGATAATAAATTAATGTAGAATGGCCAGATTATTTTAGGTACATTTTTATCCATTTATTGTGGCTGCATATTTTATGGCTCAACAATGTATATTGTTTAATGTAAATAGTTGGTATTATTTATAACTGATTTCATTCAATATTGGATCTGTTGTTCACAATAAACGTTAGCATTTAATTATTTAGCTTATTCCAAATTAGGTAATCTGAATTAGACATTTTATTCTTACATATAACATGATTATGATTTCATAGTATTTTGAAGTGACATTTAGTCTTTAGTCACTGTGGTTGACAACTCACCCTCTATACATAGGCAATAGCAAGGATGGATGCAAATAAAAAAATGCTAATTCAATGTTTGGTGGCTAGACAAATAACTCCTTTAAAAAAAAACCTTTTCTTTATATTCCAGGTTTTTTCAATATCTGGGGATTTGGTAGGACAAGCAAACAAGCAAATCACATAGCTAAAAAGGCACCAGAGTGTGCTACTATTTTTTCCCTTGACCTTACCGGGGATCTGATTGGACACTCTGCAGCTGTGCAGGTTTGTTAGATCTAGTACAGCAGATAACAGAAGTTGCTTTTGTATGGTGGCAACATTTTAAGATAACTGTTACTTTGGCTTTGGTTGTCTCATCCTTGAGGATTTTTTTCCCTAAGAATATTTTATCTTATTCCTGCATTTGTGTAGAAAAAAAACATTTGATAGCTATGTATGAAATTACATGGACATGTTTAAAATGCAGTATTGCAGGCCAACTCTGCCCACAGCCTAGAGTTCGATCCTGACTCAGGTTGACTCAGCCTTCCATCCTTCTGAGGTCGGTAAAATGTGGACCCAGATTGTAAACCGCTTATAGAGGGCTGTAAAGCTGTATATAAGTCATAAGTGCTCTGGCTTTGTTATCATGGGAAAACGAAATAATCATGTTTAAAAGATTCCCTAAAAACTGTAATGGTGAAATATGCATTATGCTTGCAATCATTTCTGCCTATGAAGATTTATTTATGAAGTGATTCTTTAAAAATGGTTTCTCAAGAATTTCTTTTATTTAGTGGGAATACAGGTAGTCCTCAACTTACGACCACAGTTGAGCCCAAAATTTCTCTTGTTAAGTGAGACATTTGTTAAGTGAGTTTTGAACCATTTTACAACCTTTTCTTGCCACAGTTGTTAAGTGAATCATTGCAGTTGATAAGTTAGTAACCCAATTGTTAGATGAATGTTGCTTCCCCTTTGACTTTGCTTGTCGGAAGGTTGTAAAAGGTGATTACATGATCCCAGCACACTGCAACTGTCATAAATATGAACCAGTTGTCAAGCTTCTGAATTTTGACCACATGACCATGCTGCAAAGGTTGTAACGGTAAAAAAGGGACCTAAATCATTTCAGTGCTATTGTAACTTTGAATGGTCACTAAACAAGGGCTACCTGTATATTATTTTAATAAAACTCAGCTATTTATGACCACAGTTTCACTTTGTGGTTTGAGCTCAATCTGTCTTCAACTATTTGTCTATATTTAAAGTTACACTGAAATTTGCCATATGTTTATTCATTTGATATTCTGCTTGCCCAGAATTCTGAGATACTAAATTATTACCATTCTTTGCATTTTATTTAACACTTTATTGTTAAATGATGCTTTTATCATGCAGATTTAGTGTATTTAAACTAAAAACTACATACAGATTTAATCAAAATTGAAACACAATTTCACACAATGCTATTTACATTACATTAATATACGAAAAATAGAATAACTATATATTGTTGTCTTTTTCACATAAAGATGTGAGCATTGATTGCATTTTGTAATTTGGCAACTACTTCATATGACATTTTGGATTTATTTCATTAAAAATGTGAAGGCCTATTATGATATGGGTATGTTTATACAATAAGATACAAACCTCATGTAGTGTAATCAAACCTTTTAATGTATCTCAAATCCACTTTTTAGATCTTGATGTTTATGTTCACTTTTGGAATTATCATTTTATTATTTATAGCTGTTCTACAGGTTTTTTTTTTTACAATTGCTAGTTTGCTTGGATGTTGTGAACATAAATCCTGAACATGCTCATTACTATTCATTACTTCACTTGTATTGTAATGAACATTTTACAATTTTGTAAAAATACTTGTTTGACTAGTTTTATTCATTAGGAATGTTTCTGACATCAGACATTATTTTAATGATTTTTAATTTCAGATGTTCCTTTATTTTGGCGAGCACGGCCTAGCAACATGCTCTGCTGATCACCTTATTATTCTATGGAAAGATGGAGAACGAGAGTCAAGACTACGCAGTTTAATATTATTTCATAAGTTGGAACAAATTGAAGATTTGCACTTAAGGTCTGAGATGAAGTAATGTATAAAACACAAATAGGCTGTTTATATTAAATATTTAAAATAACGATGGGTATAATTTTATGTTTGTTTTAGAATATATATTTAAGGGATGTTTTTTCTTACTGAACTTGTCATAAATTTAGATGATTGAGGACCCAGCACTGTTCATTTCTACACAGAAACTGAATTTTGGTATGCAGACCATTCTGTTTAGCCCACAATGCCTTAATGAGGGACGTTGCCAGATTTTGGATTTTTCACCAGATAAATACACCAAGGTTCTGATGGTGCCTTCAAGCAGCTCCTTTCATTTCCCTAAGGACAGGTGAAACAAATGCAAATCTACAGTTTGAATTCAATCACTAGTTGTTTAGAACTGCATGACTGCCCTTTGCCACATCCCAGGAAAAGCAAAATTTCATTTAAGGAATGCCAGGCTGCTGGTGTATAAGTATCCTACATATCCCAAAGCACCTTTCTGACTGAATCCAGATTACTGTACAGCCCTATTAAACACTAGATATTAGAATGGCATATTTTCTTGTCAAAAAATAGCATTTGATGATAGATAATAGAAGCAATGAATTGGTATTTCATTTTGAAGACCTTGCTTTGCTCTAATTTAATGTACAGCATAATGAATATACTTACTGTGATTTTATGCCAAAAGTTGAGATTCTGGCCAGACAAGTTTTCAGTGATTTTCTGTGATAACTTGTAATTATTTGTGAGTTTGAGTAATCCTCTTTGTCAGGAAGTAACAGTTTAGGATCTATGGATTGTCAAGCTATTCTTTCCCCATATACCATCAGGGTTAAACTGAATGTTGAGGCAGACTTTTATAGAGAACTGACTGGAGTTTAGAAATATGTTGCAGATTTATACAAAATAAACCTTTTAGGGAAAGAATTTCACTGAATGATTTGCCAGCTCAAATATTTTGACAAAATAGTGTAGTCTATATTTGTTCTTCAAAATCTACATTATATAGGACAGTTTGTGAACAAAAAAAGTTATTGTTCAAATTAGTAGAAGTATGCTGAAACATACAGGTTCAAAGCCAACTCTGATGAGGAATTCTGCACATCAAAATTCTTTGCTAACAAAGAATTGCAAGTAACACAGTGGAGGATTCTTGAAAGTCAAAGCTTTTGTTACATGAGGCATATTTACAGTATTGTTTTCATTGCTTATTTTGTGATTGATAAACTGAATAGTGTACATGAGGAAAATAAAATTTGGGCATGTATATAAAGAATTCAATTTTTATTTCACAAGCGAGAGCGGCTCTTGAGCAGGGTTAATAAAGAACACTCCCAATGAAAGCAAAATGTGATCTTCTATTTTTCCTTCTCTTGGAGAAAAAGGGACTTTATTACTTCCAACACATTTCACTGTTTTGAACAATATCCCCTGCTAATTTTTTTCTGAAGCAATTGGAAAAGGGAACGGTTCTCCTGGATCAAATCCATTCCAAATAAAAAGACAACTAGAGCAATACGAATACAAGTTAATTAAAATTTAGTCAGATATAGGCTTTGATAGAAATACGTAATAGCAATGATGAATTCTGCAGGAAACACAAAAAATTTAAACACAATGTAGCACTTTAATAATATATAGCAACCAAAGTTAGATCCTATTACATTTTTAACAAAAATATAGCTTTTGTACATTTTTCAGCATGGGAATTATGAGAGTATAATACAATTTTACATAACTTGATACAAAACTTTGAAAAATGTTGGCACATTCTTTAAGCTACAATCATTGTCATTTTTCAGTTCACCTGTTTATTTTGTCTGACTATACAGAAGAGAATCAGAGTCCTTTTTGATGGGCAGTACACTACATTAAATGTCAATCTTTCAAGAGCTTCTTATAAAGCACAATATAAATTATTAGTTAAGTAGAATAATGTTTGAGTAATAGCCAAGTAAGTGAAGATTGTCTAAGCTCATGAGCTTATTTAAAGAATGCTTTTATTTTAATGAAAACTGGAAGTCAGAGTATTGAAAAAAACCCTCAATTTGTTAAGAATAGCTCCTATGTGATCTCAATTTAAACCAATGGCAGTTGTGTAAAAGCAGAGTTTTCATTCATTGTCCAGTGCAAGCCCCATTACAGTTTTCCACTATGTTTAAAGTGAATGTAAAAATATTTGTGCTTTGGCATCTAATGTAAAAACTTCATACTTGAATGAGAAAGTTACGTTCAGTACATTAACCACATCATTAGGGCTATGTTATTTTAGATTTTTAAGTACATATTTTTAATATTAGAGGTTCCAGCATTCATCATATAAGTGGCTTATGTTCATAACACTAAGGTCTTTAGAGTAATTGCTATGGCTGCAATCCAGGACATCAAGGCACTGGGGGTTTCTACCCCTCATAGAGGGATGAGCATCCATTTCCCTTCTCTAAGAAAGAGGGTTGGAGGCCTTTGTATGGGTGTCAGTTCTGGAGATTTTCTATTAATATGGCTCATATATTACATAATATATAAGCAGAATTTATTTTATTTGAGGCTCATGCATATAAAGCATCTGTCGCTTTCTGCTCATAGGATCTGTCCCAGCAATTCCTCTTCTAAGCATGTAGATGAAATCTGGAACTGTACAACATCATAGAGCATGGCATACTGTGGCAGATGCAAAGCAATGTTTTAAGACTGAGTGCTAGTTGTTCATTTCACTACTTGTATAGACTTTCATATATGGCTAATGTTGTCTATTAAAAGGCAGAGAAAAGTATGGGTTTGTTTAATTTGTGAATTTATATCAACTACCATTTTCTAAAAGATTAGTTAACAAGCAAAACACATACAAGGGTTTCTTGTGTGTAAAAATCACAGCAAGTCCTCACTGTAACGAAGGGCCAGTGATGGAGCTATCTCTGTGCATACAGACTTGCCCCTGATAATGAAATCTGCTGGGAAGCCTGCCTAGGGAGGAGGGCTCCACACATAGACAGGCTTGAATCACAGTAATCATAAATGTATAAATGAGAACGAACTCTGGCAGATCAGCAGTTATATTAAGAAACTATTTCTCATTCAGTGGGGTCAACACATGCTTTTTTGCTCTATTAATTGGAAGAAAACAAGCAAATGGGTCCTTATAAAACTGACTAGCTCAGGGATGGGCAATTATGGCTCCTTCATGATTTGTGCTGGCTCAGGAATTCTGGGAGTTGAAGTCCACAAGTCATGAAGGAGCCATAATTGCCCACCCCTGGACTAGCTATTTGAAGGTAGAGCTCTGGTCCCATGGTTGTGGCAGTAGGAAACCCAGAGATCTGCAGTAGATCCTGGAAGTAGATACAATGGGAAATGTCTGAGATATTAGGGTCTCTATGGCTGAATTCAGTTTGGTTGTTCTCAGAGTCAAAAAAGTGACCACGGTATAATGTAAATACCTACTTGCTATGAACAAGGCTTTTGTAAAATAAACTTTAAATTAAATATTGTTCATATTTTTTTTTAAAGAAGCTACTTTTTCTTGCTTTATATTTTATGTATGTTATTGATTTTGGCTAATAAATATCATTTGACAAATTACAACCCTTTTATAAAACTACCCTTAAAAGGATTTATTATTCCACAAAAAAACAGGATAGCATTTATAAACCATTTCTTGTCTCTAAATTATGTCCTTTATTAAAAAAAAAAAAAAAGCCCACAGTTTATAGAATGTTGAACTATTTAAAATCGAGAAACAATATTTTTCTCCGCATTTCCCAGTTGGTTACTTCATTGTGAAGGAAATTCAACCCTTCTTGGGTCCATACCAGTATATGGTTCACAGTGTACATGGTAGGCTATGATCTTTCTTCAGCTTCCAAGATTATTCTCTGAAGGGAGATGAAGGCTCCTACAGTTTGAGTCATCTAATTTTTTCCAGTGTTTGTAGTTATTTGCTAGATGTTGCATCAGATCAGGTAGATATGCAAATGCTGAGAGATACAGAGGGGTGGGGTGGGGTAAGCAATGCCATACTTGTTTTAAAAGCATGAACAATTTCTGCAGTCTTTCAGCCTTTGTATATTTAGGATCAACTGTTAGCATTATACAAAAAATCATTTTATATGTTTAGCAATAACACAACCAGATAACTTAACCCTTCTCTTCAAAGTTTTTTCCTCCCCCCAAGTATAACTAACAAAAGAATGTGGGATATCATTTCCAGTTTAGAACTTAATAACTTTTTTGCACACGTTCATGAACAAATTTATTCCAGCATGCCTCTGACTTAAATTCATTTTTAAAAGTACATGAAAGTTTATATTTAAACATTTGTGAAATTTTGAGAATTCTGATTCATATGATTACATTCCAATTCAATTACGGGAGATGCAAATCCACTGAGTTAATTCCAGACTCCTCCATCAATGAACTCTTGCTGTAAATCACAGCTTTTAGCATTGTCCTTACCAATTATCAGCATTCTGTGGCCACTGAGCATGGCCAATCCTCATTGAACTGGTTTTCATTTCATTTTATATTGGGAAACCATGCAATTTTTCCTACTGATACTTTATAGTTTCATTTGGCTTTATAATAACTCAGTGCTTCTGCCAGATTTAAAAAAAAACAGCTGTAAAATTAGAGTTGTAGAATTGTTAATCCCTTACAGCTGTCACTTAAATATAATCTCTCACCAGGCTAGCTTTTTAAAAATAGTGTTAAAATAACTTATAAATAAAATAACAGCTTTTTTTTTCCCAGAAGGCCACATAACCAATGGAAAGAGGTCCCCTTCCTGTTCGCACACCACATATTCTCTTGCCAGAACAACTGTGTGTGGCTAATTAACAACCTTCAGGCTCTAAATAATGGAAAGGACAAGGATATTCTTTAACTCATAAAACCTGTTAGACCGCCTGGCAAAATAATAAAAAATGCATTGCTCAAAAGGGAAGAGGAAAAATGAAAATTCTTACCATCCCAAGCATCAAACATGTCCATTATAAAGTAATCAATGAAGGATATCTGAGACTTGGGGATGCTGCAGGTATTTCGATCAAATACGGGCATCACAACTGGTAGACCCTGCTTCTTTTCTTCATCAGTCTATGGGTGGAAATTTTCAATTTTACAACCAGGATGAAAATTACAAAAGTAGATCAATGGTCCGTTTTATAATTACTTCTTGGGCTCAAACTGATCTAGCAAAGAAAACTCACATAACTCAATAAAACTGAGTTTGTTGGCAACTGAAAATGTAATCCTAAATGAAACTAGATCTACTATCCTACTTTTTATAAGGGAAAATAATGTGGGATTGTTAAATCATTGTCTGCTTTAATCAAACTGTACCCTAAGATAAACAGACGTAACAGATCATGTGCATGAAAAATAGCATTTCATTTCTTATTTAAGATTATTTTATTGCTGCTTTTCTCACACACAATTCATATCTCAAGATTTAAGATCAGTATTTGTTTTGTCAGCATTTAACATGGTAGGAGCTGATGGTATTGCTCTGGCAGTAGAATCTATCTCTTACAAGACGATTGAGAAGCAGATTATCCATTTTAATATGATGTTAATCACCCAAAGTCAAATATGTAAGCAGGGCACCATATAAATGGAATAAATTAAAAAACTATTGGGGAATGGGAAATAGTTGTTCAGTAAAGAAAAAAAAAATATTATATTAAAATTTTCATGTTAATTTGATTACTACAGAAGCATTAGATTTTAGAATAAGAAACTAAAACATTTCTTTCATTTTCTAACAACAGTATATTCATACCTGGGCAAAATATTCTTCAGAAATTCTCCCAGCCCATTCAATACACAATTCTAGGGGACGACATGGATTTGCAACATCTGCACATTTTATCATCATGCGCTTGATCAGTGTTTGGTTATCTGGAAAGTTCTTCAGACTGTTTGTGTATTCACAACCACCAGTATCATTCTGGAAAATGGTTATTCATAGTGTCAGTTGGCATTACTGCTCATACTCACTACATAATGTTATCATAATACTCTATAAATATGCACTATAAGGAAAACTACATAGTCACTTGGTGGTTGTGGGTGAAATTCAAGAGATTTGAATTTCAGCTCTGAGAGCTGAAGAAGCTTCTTGGATGAGAAGTGAAACATCTTCAAAGAAAAACCAAAAAATCATCTGCCAAAACACCTTTGGGGCCGGGCCCACCATGACCTGAATGACTGAGAATCTCCATAGACTTTAAGTGAGGAAGTTGCTTTTTTACTTAGACTTATTAGAAGATACAATGATTGTTTTTAACAAATCATGTACTACATTTATGGTTTTTCATTATTTTGTGGGGCAGGGTGGTGGTTTGGTATTGTACAATCTTCAGGAAACTGATTATTGGATATCTCAGAATTCAGTCTAATGAATTCAAGGTTGTTAGAGAAATATTATAACGCTCAATTTTATAGTAAAACAGATAATCAACCAAAACAGAGATGAGGGAGGATTCCTGTTTAGATGTGTCTGTCTTTGGCTACTGATTTATTCTATATCCTACTATACTATAAACACATTTGTGTCAAGTGTCACAACATCTTGAAGTATTTTCAATAATAGAATATTAGCTGCATACACTATACTTATTTTGTTGAACCAATTTATTTTTATGTATGCATTGGCTCATAGCTGTTAAATGCTCACCAACTATAAAGGTAAAGGTTCCCCTCACATATACGTGCTAGTCGTTGCTGACTCTAGGGCGCAGTCCTCCCAAGCTCCGTTTTTACTGGTAAAGGGTTGCAAAAGACTGTGGCAGCCAAAAATGGAGCTTGGGAGCCCATTTCACTGACAGAAGCACTGCGGCCCGCTCCGCCATTTCCAGGGCAGCCCCACAGGCCAGTTCTAAGTACCCCATGGGCCAGATCTGGCCCCCGGGCCTTGAGCTTGATACCCCTGTTATAGACCAACTCTGAATCATTGCACAATGCAACACTTTATTGCAACAGCTTATTTCCTGGTCCCAAATGTAGCAACACTACTGAACTCCTTATGTAGCAACACCTCACTGAAAACGTTTTAAGAACCACAGCCAGACAGAAAGAGTTAAAAACTGCTTGGGGGAACCAATCTTCCAATTTATCCTGAATTAAACTGATTAAGGCTATTTTGTATGATCTCATGTATCATTCACAAAGCCTTGAAACATTACTATTAATAATTTCCATGTTACTCACAGTCTTTCCATTTTAATGAAACCTTCCAGTTGTGATGCATGCATTACATTAATAATTCAAAATACAGACATTACAATAACATAAAAATAAAGAAGAATATACTCAGGCAAAATTATGGGCACTTATGGTTGAAAATGAAATGCAAATCACCCTTGTTCCCATTAGAATACTGCTGTCATATGAATGAAAGATGACCAAAGCTGAGAAAAGACATCTGACTGAAATGCTTTGCTTTATTCACAATGTCTGCTGCTTACTTTGGAGTTACTTTCATCTGAGGACATGGACTTGATAACGCTGTTCACAAACTTGTTCACATGTTCAAAGTGCTTTGTCATTTCTGTTGCCAAGACCATGTCAATAATTGCTTGACGAAGAGTTCGATAATGATTTCTGAAAAGAGAAAGAGCAATCTGAATAGATAATTGGTAGAATTAGTTCCTTCTTTGATTTCCCATGTATCAGGATAACATTGGTCAATCCATTTTTGACTGTACAGGTATCTCCTTGCACTGCAGCAATTATGTGTTATTAAAACATGCAATTGTGCACTACAAGTAAGCTTTAGCTTTTGAGGCCCATGAAAGCAGGTATAGCCAAAGCCAGCAGGCATTTGAGGTGGTCACAAGCTCAAGAGTAGCCTTCATAGGGGTTAATTCTGAAAGTATGTTTTGGATACTCTCATAAAATGGAAGCAGTGACAAATTTACTATTTTGGTGACAATGGTCAATTACAAAGCATCTGATTATTCTCCAAAGCACCTGAGGGCAGGACAAGAAACAATAGGTGGAAACTAATCAAGGAGAGAAGCAACTGAGAACTAAGGAAGAAATTTCCTGACAGAACAATTAATCAGTGGAAAAATTCGCCTCCAGAAATTGTAAATATTCCAGCACTGGGAGTTTTTAAGAAGAGATTGGATAACCATTTATCTGAAATGGTATAAGGCAGTGATGGTGAACCTTTTAGAGACTGAGTGCCCAAACTGCAAGACGCGTGTGTGCGTGTGTGTGCCACAGACCCAAAGATCAGCTGGCCAGCGGGAGGCAGGGCATCACAACACTGGCAGCTTTGCAAGAGGCACAATCCTTTTCTTTTGTGAGCTTCTGTTTCATAGTTTGCAGGGAAAATTTTGTTTTCCTGCACACAACAGCGAACGCCACAGAGAAATGCACATGATCCTTCCACAACAACACCATGGTTAAAAAACCCAGACAACGTCTCTTCCACCTCAGATGTCTGAGGGACTTCAGACTACCACCAAAGGTGCTCAGAAACTTCTATTCC
>JAEANM010020728.1:0-12029 GCA_017656035.1 Myanophis thanlyinensis
TGCCAAACATATTTCAACATCATTTTATTTAAATCGTCAAAAAACTCTCTCCCAAGCTTAATTGGAATTGTCTGGAATAGATATAAATTTATATCTATTCCAGAAGCCTTTCTCTATTATTGAGCTGCAATGCAACTCATCCACCTTTCAGTTGGCAGGAAGTATAACACGATGACATTTAGTTTTTCCATTGCTGAACCTGCCCTGCTTCTTTTGTTTCTTTTTACAATGCTGCAGTCATCTGATTTCTTTTCAAAGTAAGGAATGACAAAGTTTAATGGATTTTATGTATCTTAAAGCTGTCCTTGGACAAAGTTGGAGTAATAAGGAAAATAACATCCATTTATGACTGTGTCAATCAAGGGCTGTGGTAAACATAATGATGGCAATATTAAGGAGGCCCTGAAAAAGATATTGCTGGACAACTTCGTGCTGTGGTTAGCTGCAAATGGGAAAATCCCTAGATCTATTTACATTCTCATGAGGAAAAGGTTTCTTTAAAGGAAGTTCTGCTTCATGATTGTGTGTGCATAGAAGGAAAGATATGTAGGAGCACATCTAAATTCCTGCAAGCCTTTTACTGTTTTTTTCCTTTTGTAAAATCCTGCTTAGCGTTGAGCAACAACCAAATTGTATATGTATGGGGTCTAGGAAGCTGTACACAGAATCAGACTGTCAAAATAGTACTGTTTATTCTGACTAGAAGCAGATTTCAGATCTTTCCTGATTACCTTCTATGACAGAAGGCCTACTGTCTGAGCATCGGGATTACATGTCGACTCCAGAAGGTCACTTGGAAGTGGCCTTCATGAGTTTCCAAACACTAAAACCAAATTTAATTCATGTAATTTTAACATGGCAGAAGGAGAAAGTTGTTAAATATACAGCCGGAAAATATCACATCAGTGTATTTAATTAATATTTGATATTTATTTGTAAATGCCAATGTGTGAATTGGATTTTTTTGCCTACAAAACATCTATTTTACCACTGAGTAAGGAGTCTAAAAATATAATATCAGTTTTTGTTTCTTCTGGGAGACAATCATATATGTTTGTCATATATAATCATATATAAGTTAGACCGATATTCATTATATGGAGATTAAAAATATTTTCTTATTGAAACTGGCATTTGGAAAAAAAAATATAATTTGCTAATAATGATTGTTGGATGTCACTTAACAATGTAAAAAGAGCTTGATGGATATTCTTAATTATTTTACAAGCACACCTATCATTTTGAGAACAATAATTCTAATATGTACAATATATGTAATTATTTGTTCAAAAGAACTGAAAGTTTTGTTTCTGAGATTAGTCCTGACAAAAGTGGATGACCTTGAGCCTAATTTCAAGTCTCCAGCATAATTATACATCAGTACACATAACATACACAATTAAATATGAGTCTGTAAGTAAGTGATGTTGGTGGACTCTTCTTTACTTGTGGTTTTTCACTTTTGCATCTCTAACAAACCCAGACATTGGGGTTTTTTGTATTGTCATAAGGAAAGTATTCGTCTGGTGTAGTAGTTAAGGTATCAGGCTAGAAACTGGGAGACTGTGAATTCTAGTTCTGCCTTAGGTGCAAAGCCAGTTCAGTCACCTTTGGCCAGTTACTTCCTCTCAGTCCTAGAAAGCAGGCAATGGCAAGCCATTTCCAAAATCTTGCAAAACTGCAGGGACTTGTCCAGTCACTTGTCAGGAATCAACACTGAGTCGAAAGTATAGATGCAAAAAAGTTTTTCTTATTCTATCTACTTTCTGCTTTGTGTTTCAGTGTGAGAATCTACTGAAAGGACAGCGTGAAGAAGAGGAAAGGTTGCTTCAGGCCATTCCCCTGTTCTGCTTCCCGGATGGTAATGAATGGGCACCCCTCAGGGAGTATAAGAGGTAACTGTCCTGGGAATATTATATAGCAAGGTTGTAGAACTGTCTTATAAGAGTCCAAGTATACTCTAATGTTGAATGCCATGCAAACAAAAGAAAACAAAAACAAAGTTCACATTTTTCTCATTTCTATATAATAATCAGTCCAGAATTGTTGTACCTTTATTCCACTCAGTGGAATAAATATATGACACTTGAGTAAACAAATGGTACTTGTTTAAATAGGTATGTACTTTAAACCGGTATCTCTTCCTTCCCTTTTTAGGGAGAATTATTATTCTTGAGTTTTCCAGTAAAGCTTCTTTGAGAAAATTTACCTGACAGGTTATTCAGCAAGCAAATATGGCAACTTTCCCACTCTTGTTTTTCAAGCTCTTCAGCCAAATGCTAATTTGGTGGCTTCCTGTATGTAGTAAATGGAGTATTCTGAATCCCCAAGTACAAATAGCACTTTGGAGGAGAAAAAGGTTGCAATCTTATTCAGGAGCAACACTTTAGATGATCTGCAACCCCCCAAAGATGCTGGCCGAGAAGGAAATAGGCTGTTTTAATGAAATTGTATTTTAAGTAAGCATATTCCTATTGTTTTATTTCAAGGGAGCATTTTAAAATGAATTCTATTGAATAGTTTGGTGATTAGATGGGGTTTGGCACTTTGTTGTAAATAGATTATTTTTCATGTTTTTTTTGTACACTGCTGTGGGCAGCACAAAGGGAATTAGAATCGGTAATTATATGTTAATGTTCCTAGAGACTTCTTTTTCTGAGCTTTAACTATACTTGGTTGGGTAAATCATAGCAATCTCCTGATTCTGTGGATAGACTTATCCATCCTTACAATCAATCAGAAAGGCCTTCTTGGGAAATTTTGGTATGGTAGTGCCAATAGAGTTTTTATTTCAAAGCAGATTTTCTTTAAAAAAAAATATTTCAGTAACCCTGGCTTAGAATAAATGCTGTACTGAATAGCCTTTCTTGTATAATTTCCATGCAATGCTTTTGCAAATTACCGTATTTATAAATATCATAAATATTTGACTATTTTTATATTTTGTTATTTTTATCAATTTTATACCTGTTTTGCTGCTGGCATTCTATCCTGATAGCTAAAAGCTATGAGAGCCTACATGGGGAACAACTGGCTTCAATGGATCCCTGGCATGGCTGAATGACTCTGAGTTTTGCAGCTCTCTGGTTTAGGGGCCATCTTTGGTATTGGATGGTACTGCTCCAGACAGGCCTGGTGTGCAGAATGGACAGCCTTCTGGAGTCATGACTCCTGCTCAAAGAACAGATGGCAGTTGTAGCTAGGAGGGCCTTTGCACAGCTTTTGTATTGTTACTAGTTGTGCTATTCCTAGGTCAGGAAGCTCTCTTTACTGTCACCTCAGTCACCTGTCAGAGAGCCTATTGCAATAGGAGCTATATAAATATGATAAACAAATAAAACTAGTAACATTCTATGTCTTTTATTCTTTACAGTGAAACTTTTTCTTTTGTCCTTACCAATATTGATGGGAGTAGAAAAATTGGCTACTGCAGAAGACTGTTGGTGAATATTTCCTCTTTTAATTTTATTGTTTTGAAAAACAATATTTGACTTGTTAAGAATGTACTTGGCTTGAGGCAATACATTTCATTCAATCATATTTTCCATATAATAAATAATTATTTAAAATGCCAGAAAAATAAATATATTTCATTATGATTAAAAAATATTATTGTCTATTATTCTATTTGAATCAGTGCTGGAGCCTGATTCTTGCTAAATTAGGAAGCTTTAGTATAGATAACCCTTGACCTTTGACTGGCTACTTAGTGACCATTCAGAGGTACAGCAGACCTCCCCCCAAAGCTACTTATAACCTGATCCCGAAGTTACAGGTTCAGAGCCCCCTACTTCTCTCACCTCCATTCCCTGTTGGGTCCCCACAGACCTTAGGCCTGCTTCCTATGCCATTGGGCCCCACACCCTCCATTTACCTTTCAAAGAGCTCCAGGGCTTGGGTTAGCGAAGGAGGAAAGGCTGCTCCTATGGTGTGATCCTGGAAACATCCACCATTTTATGAGTGACTACATTGAATTGTGGCCACTTGTAAAATTGCAACCATTCCAGGATCATACCACATGGCCCAGCAATATAGTTTGCTTCACTTTCCTAACACAAGCTCCACAATCTTTGATAATCCACAGTTACTGGATTTCTAGTCCAACAATCTGAAAGATCCACATTGGAAAAGGTAGCACTTAGTAATCTCACGTTTAAAGCTTGAGCAGACTATTTTTAGGAAGAATATTTGGCTTCTGACCATTCCTGTATGCTCAGAAGCCATATTAGGTCACAGTTGTTACTGAGCAAATGGCTAAAATACAGAATTGGAAAAAGGATGTTTGTTATCTCCTTGTTATGTACTGAATTAGTTTAATTATGACAGTGGTATCCACATTTTGTTAGTATGAATAGGCTAGCATTTTTCCAATGAATGAACTGTAGTTAGATTTCCTATTCCCTAAAATGTAAAAGTAGTAATATCCAGCTTCAGAAAACTTGACTTATTTGGGGAATAAATACAAATCTTGTATTGTACAAGACAGAAAAGTAGCTTTGTTCCATTCTGGCAAACATATCTTTTATGGCCCTGTAACTTTGGACAGAACTGAAATTATGTTCCAAAGTTCTGAGCTATCTTAGATAAGAATAACTCTAGGGTTACTGCACCAATAAGAATTTATAACATTGGTCCTTTGTTACTCCTAGCTTTATTAATAACCAAAGAGTAAATGAGAAATGGCTACCTTTTGCAAACATGGGGAAAGATGCAGGGGAAAGATAACATGTAGGGGAAAGGTAGAACAAAATCAGACAGGTGGATTGGGAGAGATAGAGAATACAATTCCTTGAGACAGCCTGCTATAATTTCTGGCTAGAGTACTTTAGGAGTGAAGTGATTTTGTTTTTGGTAAATGCATATTTTTATTTAATTCTAAGCTTCAGATAAAATAAGAGAAAAGATACAAAGAAAGTGAAGGAAGAAAAGGGACAATAGATGTTTTTAGAAAACGAAGAATGGACACAACTGATTGCCACAAAGCACTGTGGTTGAATCTGACTGTCCTTGATTCAGGGCTAATTTGGACCGAAGATAGTTGCATTTGAGGAATATGCTATCTCCTCTTTCCACATAAGGTGGAGGATTCAGGAATAAATATGGGTTCAGATACTTGGAATAAATACCCTTTGATGAGAAAGTAGATCAATCAATCTGGTACAGCCATGCCTATTGTATTTTCTCTGGAAACTTAGCAAGAAACTATAGGCAATGAACAATGTGTGTTGCAAAATCAGGATGTAGAACAAGGTTCCAAGAAATAGTTTATGTTAGGAAACATAAGACAAATAGAAAGGATCCAAAAATGCAGGTTTTTTTTTAAAAATGTTAAAGCTCATACTATCTCATTCACTGACTTATTGTTTGTTCCATGAGAGGCAGTAGTTTATTTGTTTGCTAATTTCTTGACAATTTTCTCAGCTGGGAAGTGAATTTTCAATACTGTAGGGCAGGCTTATAGAAAGTTTTCATGTCTCAAACTGGAAAATACCTCTTCAGGGAGACATTTTCCCCATAGTTATAAAAGAACAATAGCATCTACTTCAGGAATTGATACCCATATGGAGTGAAATAAGGTTATTTAGGTTATAATTAGTAAATATGTGGTGTGTATATGTTACCTAGTTACTGTTTATTCTTCCTGCTATTAAAATTATTTTAAAAAATTATGCAGACTCCAAACAGAATTGCAAATGGGATTTTAAATTTTATAATGGGGTACATTTGTGTTGGTGATGTGTACAATCTCTTTTAAATTATTTTAAACAGACTTCTCCAACATGGTGACCATCAAATATGTTAGATTATAAATTTAAAATAAATTAATCATCTCTTCCAACTAAGAGTCATGATATGTAGGATGATAGAACTGGTAGTCATATGATCGTTGATAGCCCAATAATCAAATTGGCTTGGGGATGATAAGATTGGTAGTTAAATATTCATGGCAGTATAAATTGATGCTTCATAACTGAATATTACAAAGTTGGAAAAAACTGGAGTGTTTTTATATTCCTCTAAGTTCCTCCCCAGCCTAATTTATATGTTCATTGTTATATTTTAATTAAGGGGAAGAAAGAAACAATAGTAGTTAATACTGATCTTGATAGGATTAATGCTTTTTCCTGAAGTAGATATTTTGGTAGCTATTTTGAACAATTGTAAAAACTTGTGGATGTGGACTTCTGTAGACAATCTAGGGATGAAGAGGTGCTTGATGTGGCTGGGATTGATGATCTGCTTGGTTGTAGTTGGGCCAGCAAATGTACCATTGATCCACCCTCTTCACTTGGTTGCTGGCCTCAGCATTTGTGACAGTAAAACAGCAGTGCTGTTTTAGCTCACCAGGAGACCAGAAACCTGGCTTCCATGATCAGTTAATAGGCTGTATTTTGAAATGCAGAACAATTATCTATTCATGACATATAACAAAAATCCTGTCTCAGATTTTCCATAATTTTTACACCGTACAGTGGGTACATGTTGGCAACTTTCCGCCACCAGATGGCAGCAAAGAAATGCAACTAAATCTTTGCTGCCCTCTAGTGGTCAATCAGTTGATTGGTTGGTAGATTGATTAGCAACAATCAACAATTTAAGAAAGTCCCAAAGGTGCTTTTTCAAAAGGCAACTGGACTTCCTTTGTTTTGCTTTAAAACGTTTCACTTCACATCCAAGAAAACAAAGAATGTCCAGTTGCCTTTTGAAAAAAGCACCTTTGAGATAACCATGATTGGGAATCTCCATAGAAATTTAAGAAAGCACTTCTTTGGTACCATGTGGTGACTGTTAAATCAATGGATTTGAAGTCCTTTGGGGAAAAAAATTATTGGACGCAGTGCCCAAGTACTGGCCTTCTAAGAACCATTGACACATTCTGCATGGCAGCTGGAGAAAAATTTTCCTACAGAAAATCTTGTAGTGTCATGTGCTTCAGCTGTATGGCTATTTCAGATGTGTAGAAAAGGTGCATTATGGAAGCAGCAACATTTGTATGTTAGATCTTTCCAGGCCTCTAGTCAGGAGGAAAGAATAGCAAAAGTGGCTGTATAGAAAAGACACTAGAATATAGGTACTTTTTTTTGTGGGGAGGATGTTTCTGGACGCTGAAGAGTATGTAGAGTTAGGAACAAGTATCTGAATTCATTCATTATAGCCATTGTCTGTCCACTGCAGGATGAAGATGAAGGCGCCTTCCACATGTTTCCAACCAATACGGTCTTGAGCTTTCTTTTGCCAATTGGGCCAGTAATACTTGCTGATGTCGTAGCTCTATCTTGTCTTAGGTCTCTTTTGGGGACACTTTTTATCAAGTGGAATCCATTCTATAACTGCCTTAGTTCATCTGCCATAAGTTCTTCTTGCTATGTGACCAGCCTGTTTCCATTTCAGTTCTTTTACTCTCTTGATGCTATTGTATACTTTTGCTTACATCAGAGTTATATTGTTCCATTTGCAGATGGACTCTAAGCTTCTTGATTTCCATATATATATATATATAGTACATAAACTTACAATGCAAGTTTATCCTTTTCCTTCTTTTTAATGTACCTGCCTCATACATAACAATACGTTTTTATATTGAGATCTGTGAGGTAGATTTTAGAACATTTTACAACTGCCACAATTTAGAAACTGAAGTCTGTCGTGACTTCCTTTTAAATAAGTGAATGTGTTAACAGGTAGTCTGAAATGAAACAAAACATATGTCCTATGATTCACAGAGCTCACTGAGAAAAACCAATGTAAAACACAGGTGGCAGCTGAGTGCACATTTCCTTCTTCTCATCCTGTCAGTAGCTCACTCCACTCTGTTTTCACCAGCTTAGTTTCTCCTTTCATTTCTTATTTTTCACATCGATTCCTCACAATCTAAGTGCTTTCGTCACAAGGAAGACCTGTTTCTCATACGTTTCTTTTATTGCTTCTTGGAGTTTGGTTAATCATTAGATGTTTATAGAAAACAGACTTTGAAATGATCTCTCTGGGCAAAATCAAAGAAACTTTTTTGTTTCATTTTATAGCTATCGCTTTGCATTGATTGGCTTACCGTCCATATATTAACTTTAGAGATGTAATTAGGAAAAAAAAGGTTACAGCAAGTTTGCAGTGCATGACTTTGGAGATTCTTCCCAAACCCTTTTAAAAAAACTCCCTCTAGTTCAGATGATTAGGAAGTAAGAGAAAGGGAGAGCTTAGAATGGGGAAGTCAGCAACATTCTGAGCAGCTGCCCAGCGTTCTGTTCCATAAGACGCAGCTGCTGTGGCATCTATTGGGGTGGAAATGGTAACAAGATAAACCTCAGAAGCTCCATCTTGCACAATGAATAAATTAAAAGGAAATAGTTATTTTGTATATTCTTAGGCAACAGTTTACTGAATGAATAGGATAGTGTGATATAAACATAAATAAGACTTTATTTTACTTTAATCGTATTTATATACCGCCCCATCTCCCTAAGGACTCGGGGCGGTTTACAGCCGATAAAATACAATAATACAATAACAACATTTAAAATCAATATAAAATCATTAAATTTGCTGTACTATTTACTTTACTTTAATCGTAAGACAAATTGCAAAATATCTCCCAAATATTGTAATGTATTAAATAATGATTTTCAGCCATAGAGCAAACTTCTGTTAATGAGTAAGTTGCAATGACTCAAGACTTTAAGTGTGTGTATTTTGTGTGTGTGTAATTGGAGAAGTGGGACATTGGCTGGGTCAGTGCCAACAAGTGGAACTTTATTCTCCCTGTCCTGCAATTACGTGGGGCCCAATATCCAAAAAGGATTAAAATGTTTGCACACTTGAAGGGTTATGTAATAATTAACAGAAACTACTTATGAACCAAGGTGAACATTTTAAAGCTTTGACCTTAAGCTGGGGAAAAGGTCTTAACAATTCTTTAGCTCCAAGTGGCATTTGTAATAAATACTTCAATTATAGAAGAAAGGCATCAAGAAAAAAGCTGGGACAAGCTAAGCATCTTTGGGTCCATTTAGGTTGAATAGGCCTGTAAATGAACAGGGTGCAGCTTTAAGATCTTCTTCCCCTATCCAATCTTCCTTGCTTTTCTTTTGGTATGATTTTTTTTTCACTGAGAGAAAAATCATTAACATGGTGGCTTGAGTGGGTAAGATTGAAAAAGCATTTTCCTTCTTCCTGAAAACGTTATTCTTTAAGGTTGACGTTTGATAGGAATTTAGTATGGCCTGGATTGAGATATGCTATCATCACATTTGGTAACGTGACTGGGACGCCTCCAGAGTCAGAACCAGCTTCTGTTCTCACTCAATGCCTTCTTTAAAGGGGGAGAATAATTAGTAGTACATCATTCTTTCCTCATAAGGTGATATTAGGTTGCAGTTTAGATTCTTTGGGGTGGGATATATCTGCCTTTTTCTAATTAAAAATCTCATATCAAAATGATCATATTTCCAAAGCAATAGAAGGATGGAATAGATAGCTTTGAGGCTAATTTTATGTCCTAAAAATTCTTCTTGGAAGAAATACACAGTGGAGTGGAGTCCTTGATTCTTTCTGAGCTTGGTTGTTTTCATGAAGAAGTTTTATTATCTGGCTAGGTAACATCTTCAGTATGCACAGAACTATACAGTTCAAGTTGTTCAGGTCTGAGCTGTATTTAGCAAGAAACTCTACTTAGTCAAGCTGGCTTGTGAAAAAAAACCCCATTTTTTTATTGTGTTCACTGCAGGTAAATTGGGCTCCTTCCTGCTTTTAAATCCAATTTGCATATTCTGTGGAAGATTGTGAAAAAGAAAATCATCCAGGAATGTCTCTTTCTTATGTTCTATATTTAATGTGATATTAAGAAAGGGAGTGAGTCAGAGCACGCCAATAAGCACGGCACTAAAGCTTGGTTTATTTGCTTTTCATACTGAATGATACGTATGTTTATAAAAATCTGACTCATGTAGTAAAGGACAGATGTAATCCGGACTCCACAAAGACCATTTTATAAACTAGCTTATTTATTTGGCCACTCTGAAATCAAGAAAATAAATTTTGGGTTTTTAAAGTTGTCTGTGATTTATGCCTGTAGTTCTCAAACTTCTACATTATGCATCCCTCTCAGTCATCTAAAAGCTCTGGAAGGACCATTTTCTAGACTAGAGGTCAGCAAGGCAATGCCTGCAGATTCTATAGCATAAATGACCCTTTTTGATAGCCCAAAATGGAACGGAATATTTTTGAATGAGAAAGTCAAAGTCATATAAAATCTGGTAACATTATCACATACTTGCCTGAAAGATGCCAAGATTTGAAGTTAAAAAAACAAATTTCCCCAGAATTTCCGAGTTTTAGCCATATGCTTACCGTATGGACTTGCACCAAAAACTATCAACATTATTTTGGAATGCAATTGTTCCCTAGATCAAAAGTTGGGAACTTGATTAAGCAAATGTATTTGCTGATATAATAGTTTTGCATATTTCCATAATATAGATGTGTAATTTAATAGTGACATTTAATTTTAATTTTAAAAAGAAATTTAATAGTGACTTTTTTTCTACATAACACTGTTTTTCAGCCTTCTGGACGAGATGCTCATCTCCCTGAAGTTTATTGTATTGTAAGCTGTCTTGGTTGCTTTGGATTGTTTTCAAAGGTATGTTTTTGGAATAGTCTGTTCCCTGAAATAAAAAAAAATTAAACTCTTTGTTAGGTAGCATAGGTAGAAATAAATGTTCTGCTATTCCTAATCTTTTTTCATCATAAAATGAGCTTTCTATATTTTTCTTTGTCTGATATTTCATAGAAAAAAGAAAAGGAAAAAAGGCCGGTCCCTCATCATAGATATTTGGGAATTGGCTATGGCTGCTCACATAGTATGAGTAGTTGAGTTTTGTCCATTTAGAGAATTTTCACCATTATTAAAAACAGCAATATAGTATTTTAATGTAAATACAAAAATAGTAGCTCAGTTCAGATAATTCAACTGTTTCAAATTACTTGGTGTACAAATGAGTAATACAAGAAGCTTTGAGCTAAATTTAAACTCTCACTTCAATCATAGTTTTTAGGACCAGATATAACTAAATTAACTATGCCTTCTCAACTAGTTTTCTCTTGTGAAAGGAGAATGAAAATGACTGGATCTGTATAGGTTCTTCAAACTTGGCTTAAGCCGTTATCTATCATTGTTACTATTTCTTGACCTTTGACCCTTACACATTGGTTCTGAGGATGAAATGCATTTGAAGGAGACACATGATTCAGGAGGGGATGGTATCAGGACTTGTTTATCAGACATCATTACTTAGGTTGAGATTCTGTTTTGTTTTGAATAATTTCAGGAGGAGGAAAGCCACTATCAGAAGTTGAGTTGGGAAGCTGCAAAATGATGGGTATCCTTTTTCTTTTTATAGATTTTGGATGAAGTAGAGAAGAGACGACAGATCTCTGCAGCAGTTGTCTACCCCTTTATGCAGGGCCTACGTGAATCTCCCTTCCCAGCACCAGGAAGAACTGTTACCATTAAAAGCTTCATCCCTGAATCCGGGACAGAGGTGTGAGCCTACTTGAAATACCATTGGCTGATTCTAACATGACTTGTAAATAAATGCTATAATTAAAGTAATTATGTTAAGCAAAAGTATAAACCAATACCTCCCAATGTGTTTTAAGAAAAACAATTGAACGTCCATAGAATTAATCATTGCTTAATAGCAAGGAATAAGCTATAAAAAGTGTTGAGTTGAGAGGACCATCCTGTATTTTGAGAGTGTCTATCAGTAATATCATTCCTTCCATATGTTTGCCAATGCCCAATCCATAATGAATTGCTTACAAATGTTTTTTTTTAAAGAATTTTTTATTTTAAAACACATACAAGAAAAAAGATACATAACATAAAAAACATACATCTAAAATATATAGTATCTATATATATATATATCATCCAATTCAATGATTACAGTGTATCAGTTGGTTACCCAAAAAAATTTGTGCCATTCTTTCATAGTCTTCTCATATAATTATATTTTAATTTATCATTTTAT
>JAEANM010020729.1:0-12029 GCA_017656035.1 Myanophis thanlyinensis
CTCCGTTTTTCTTTTTCCTTCCCTCTTCATTCTCCTTTCTTTTTCCTTCCTTCTTTTCTTCTTTTTCCTTCTCTTCCCATCTTTCCTTCTTTTTTTTTCTTGTTCTTTCCTCTTTCCCTTTCTCTTTCCCTGTGCCTTCTTGGATGCTCAAATACAAAAGGGAAAACATTTCTCCTTTTGTTTTATTTTTCTTTTTGTTTGCTTTGCTAGCCCTCTGCCAGCAAAAACTGAGCTTGGGCGAGCCATGTGTAGCATCCCTAGGCTCCGTTTTTGGCCACAACGGCCTCCTGCAGCTCTCTGCCAGCGAAAACAGAGTTCAGGGGGCTACATGCCACCCTCCTGAGCTCCGTTTTTGCTGGCAGAGATACCACAGGCAGCATGGTCCTTCAGCACCATGGTCCTTCGCTGTTTCAGGGCAGCCCCATGGGCCAGATGTAAGCATCCCCATCCCGTGGGCCTTGAGTTTCACAGCCCTGCTATAGAGAATTATATAAGATTCTAGATAAAGTAGAAGATGATTAGGAAATTATTTGTTTAAATAGGTCCCAAGTTGCAGAAAACTGTCACAAGCCCTGTTGGAATATAGCTAGTAATGCTGGTTCCTCTTAAACAAATGAATATATCAAGTATCCAAATCTATGTCACAGAAGACATAAATCTTATGTATAGGAAAGATAAATGCTCACTGTTTAGCTGTAGATAAAGAGACATCTGCTTACCCATAAATAAGGAAGTTTGCTGTAACTTTGAGATAAAGAGACAGTTGTTTTAACAGAATATGAAAGGAAGATTTTCATGCTGATAGAGAGAAACTATTGTAATCTGACACATTTCATTTTATTATTACTGACTGGCTAAATGTTAAAGTCCTACAAAATGGGGATGGAAAGGCAGCCCAGCAATGCCACCAGTCCAAAGCACTTTGACAACTTTGGATGAATAAACATAATTTGACTCTCCACTGATTGTCTGGTGATTCCTATTAAATTCCTGGCTTAGGACATAAACAAGAACAGAACAGAATAACAGAGCTGGAAGAGACTTTGAGGTCTTCTAGTCCAACCCTCCCCCCCACCCCGTTCAAGCAGGAAACCCTATATTATTCTATACCAATCTCTTCTTAAAAACATCCAGTGTTTTTAAGATTCTGGAGGCAAGTCATTAAACTAATTAATTGTTCTCACTGTCAGGAAATTCTCCTTAGTTCTTGGTTGTTTCTCTCTTTGATTAGTTTCCATTCATTGCTTCTTCTCCTACCTTCTAGTGCTTTGAAAAATAGGTTGATTCCCTCTTCCTTGTAACACCTCCATAGATATTGGAACACTGCTATCATGTCACCCTTAGTCCTTCTTTTCATTACAGTAGAAATACCCAATTCCTGCAACCATTCTTTGTATGTTTTAGCCTCCAGTCCAGTGGTGGAATTCAATTTTTTTACTACCGGATCTGTGGCTTGGTGGGTGTGGCTGGGGATCATGTGACTGGGTGGGCAGTTTCTGTAAGCAGGGCAGTAAAGACTAGGTTGGAAACAACCCCAGAATGTTTTTTTTTGCTTGCCTTCTTTACAGGATTAATCCTGTAAAGTGGAAAAAAACAAAAGGAGATTTCTTCTAACAACTGGTTCTCCAAACTGCTTAGAAAATTTACTACCAGTTCTAGCGAACCTGCTAGAACCTGCTGAATTTCAGCGCTGCTCCAGTCCCCTAATCAGAAGTTTACCATTATCTTAGAAAGAAAGGGTCTTTGCAGAAAATGCTTCCTGCTTGCTTCTCCTTTTCCAGATCCTTATAGATTAAAATTTAAACCCAAGGCTTGCATGAGAAATTGTTTCCCCTCTCTTTTCTCCTAGCCCCCATACCCAAATTCTGGCTTGGATCTAGGTCTATGAAGAAATCATTTTTCTCTCCAGCAGAAAGAGAGAATTCTGGGTAATCTTCCTAGTTCCCAGCCACACCTTGGTCTAGAGAAGATGTGTACACTGGGTATATTTGAGCCAGCATATCAGTGTCTGACCTAGGAGCTGACAGGCAGCTCAGAGTTGGTGCGGCAACCAGTCCAATAAGAAATTGCAGAGAATAGCATTCAGTCCATTAGCTTTAATTCTGTAAGTGATATTATAGAATTATTCCCTTTAAACTTCCTGGATTTTAGGATTCTAAATTAATTAATTTGGCTTGCAAAGTGGTATCAGTATCACTGCTATTCTTCTGTTTCAGATTCTGCAGATTGTTTTACAGATGCAATTTGCCACAAATTCTTTCTATTTACTTCCTGCACCAGTTGATATGCTCAAATGTTCCTGCGGAGAAAGAGGCAGAGAGGGCACAAAATCCTCTCAGTACTATTCAACTGTTTTATCGGTTAACATACTTTTATAAATAGTGAATCCACACTGAAATAGAGTAACTCTGAATAAACATGGAATCCAATGATTTAAGAATTTGGAAACTTACCGTACTTTACTTCAGAAATAGAATTAAATTCACAGATTTAGAGCAATGTAAACAGATTTTCCAGGAGACTTGGTTTACATGAGCAATTGACTAATAAATCAATAATTTAAGTTTGCCAAAAGCAATTGTTGCTTTCTGAGAAAGTATCTTTCACTCACCATTTAAGCCATTACTGTCCTGTACTCCTGCTAGCTTGACTTTATGCTGGTTTAAGAAAATCCTTTCTAGGCTGAGACATGTTGGGAATAACTTGACAGGTATTCAGACAGAAGGCTGGCTAAGCCTTCTGGATAATTCTCCTGCTGCTACGCCCTCCCACCTTTCTTCTCCAGAAGGGTATTTATCAATTTCCTTCCTGGTCATATATATTGCATATGTTTAGGCAAGTCTTCCCAGTCATATATGTATACATGTGTGTATGCATGTGGATAGATATGTATGTTAAATTGAAATCTTATATGTGGAATTAAAATGTATAAACATACATATATGCAGATACAACAAATGGGTTATTCAACTGTTTCTGTAGCTCCCATTACCTACCCTGCTGAAACAGCACAGAGATTAAAGTTTTTGCTTAGCATAGAGAAAGTTGCACATTGAAACCTTGCAGAAATTTTCATGTAGGGTTTTTTCTTTAGTAGTCCGTTTTTCCACTGGGCTTTTTCTTAGTCCATAGGTTATAGTAATGTATTTCAGAATCAGAGCAGAGAAATGCTCTAAAGATAAGTGGCAAATTAAGAGAGGGAGATCTCATTCATGTTTGTCCTCTAGAAACCTGCCTCAACTTAGGCTTCTAAGTAAAACTATCCTTAACACCACTGGGTTGAGAAATGTATGGTTGATTCGAAGCCAAGTGAAATACAGTAGCCCAATGCCTGAACTGAAATCCATGCACCAAAATTCCAGGTGAAAACTTTTCCCCACTTAGGCAATTCCCGTTTCTAGTCCCTCGCTGTCCAATCAATTTCAAAGAAGTTGTTTTGGAAATAGTCATTCTGATTGTAGGCTGGCTTGCAGCTGCATTCCTCTCATCATGGAGCAACTTGAAATGCTGTCTCAGGCAGGCACCTTTACTTTCTTAACGTTCACTTCCCCAATCCCAAGTGCTCCGGCTCCCTCTCATCCTCCCCCTGGGGTTCATGACAGACTGGTACTGAAACAATTGCAGAGTGCAGGTGTGAGCTGGTGCAATTAGCAGGAAAGCTAAGCTCTGGGTGTCTGCTCTCTCTGTTAGGCAAAATATTATTTTTTATAAATATAGCATATTTGTAAATCAGGGATGTCAAATTTATGTCGTCATAGCATCATGTGATGTATCAGGACTTTTTTCCTCTTCGCTAAACTGGGTGTGAGCATGGCCAGCACGTGACGCATCTGGCCCTGTGGACTGGGAGTTTGACAGCCCTGTTGTAAATAAAGGCAGGATCACAAAGATATACTGTATTACATTCCTGTAGGTTGTGTCCAAAGGAAATTAAATCTCCTTCTGTGCTATATTTAAATTCTCTAAAATTAGGAATATCTAACTCCATGATAATGCACTTTACCATAACCACCAATATTATGAGAAGAACTTTCTGGCTTGCATCCTGTTTCCTTCCAGCAATAGTCAGTTTGCCACTGGGTTTTTATAACTGCTTACTTGTCTTGCTTTTCTGCTAAAATATGTGTCCATAAGTGAAGTACTCATTAGTATTATACAAGAAGGCCTAGTTATAGTTTTACCTCATGTAGGCACAATACTTGACTGAATAATTTATTCACCAATATATTCTTATGCTTACATTGCTGACATTAGAAAGTAAGCAATTTTGGTTATACTAAGAATTTGCCACTCAAATGTAGGGCTACCTTTTAACTGAAAGAAAAGAAAAATAATGGGACATTAGGTACAAGCTCAAAGCATTCCAACAGAAGCATGCACAATGCTACTATGCATGGAAGTTACAAAGATGTTTTTTTCAAAAGGCAACGGGACTGTTTTTTCCTTGAGGAAGAAGAACAAAATGTTTCACTTGTTCTTCTTCCTCAAGGAAAAAACAGTCCAGTTGTCTTTTGAAAAAACATCTTTGAGACAACTATGACCTGGATGACTTAGAATCTCCACAGATATGCTGTATGTGTGGAAATACAAGTATTAAAAAGCATGAAAGTACAGCTGTGTGTTCCTATTCAAAACACAGAAGAAAAAAATACAATACTGTAATACCATCTGACTGCTTGAAGTCAAACATGTGTAATTACTAGGGTATCTAATTAGCCTGATTTTCATATCTATTAATATCCCAGTCACTTCTTTGGAACACCTTCTCATTCATAAACACAGTTGCAGCTTTGACATCCTATCAGCTTCAGTTGGACTTGCAAAGTTGGACTTCAACACCATCATTCCAGACATTCTTCAAATGAAACTAAACCAGCTATCTATACCTGAACACACCTGTAAGTGGATCATAAGCTTCCTAAAAGATAGGAAGCAGCAGGTGAAGCTAAGCAGAATCACATCAGATACCTGTACAATTAGCACAGCACCCCCCCAAGGCTGTGTGCTCTCCCCACTTCTCTCTATATACCAATGACTGCATCTCAAAAGATCCATCTGTTAAACTACTGAAGTTTACAGATGATACAACAAGTGATTGGTCTCATTTGAGACAAAGATGAATCCGCATACAGACGGGAGATTGAACAACTAGCCTCGTGGTGCAACTGGAGCAATCTGGAACTGAACACACTCAAAATTGTAGAAAGGGTGGTAGATTTTAGGAGAAACCCTCCCATACTACCACCTCTCACAATACTAGACAACACAGTATCGACAGTAGAATCTATCATATCACAAGACCTAAAATGGACACCTAATATAAAAAACATAACAAAGAATTTCTTTCTGTGCCAGCTCACAAAGCTTAAATTGCCCAAGGAGCTGCTAATTCAGTTCTACAGAGGAATTATTGAGTCTGTCATCTGCACCTCTATAACTGGACAGACACAGGCTACAGAGGATAATCAAAACTGCAGAAAAAAACAATTACTACCAACCTGCCTTCCATCGAGGACCTGTATACTGCAAGAGTCAAAAAGAGGGCTGGGAAAATATTTAAGGACCAGTCACATCCTGGACATAAATTGTTTCAACTCCTACCCTCAAAATGACACTATAGGGCAATGCACACAAGAACAACTAGACACAAGAACAGCTTTTTCCCGAACGCCATCACTCTGCTAAACAAATAATTCCCTCAACACTATTTATTAAATTTGCATTACTGTTGTTCTCATCATTTCATCACCCACCACCCCACTGTGACTATAACTTGTTGCTTGTATCCTTACGATTTATATTGATTATTGTCTCCTGGTATGATTTGACTGCTTATTTGTATCCATGACTATCATTGAATGTTGTATCTTGTGATTCCTGATGAATGTACAGTTTCCTTTGTTGTACACTAAGAGCATATGCACCGAAGACAAATTCCTTGTGTGTCTAATCACAGTTGGCCAATAAAGAATTCTATTCTATTCTATTCTAAAAACAAGCTGACGTCTTTCTTCATTACTGGCAGTTTATTTGGCACTTGGATTTGAGGAAATAAAGCACTATAGCTTTTAGCAGTGGATAATCACAACTACAACAATATCCATTGGAGGATGGGTCAACAAAATTAAAACAGCAATCACAGCCATCTGCACATTGTTTTGTGCATGCATATCAATCCATGTACAAAATGGGTGGTGCAGTCTTGGCCACCATCTTGACTGTTTTCACAGCACTAAATCCAACCTCTAGTGCCATGACAGCTTGTTTGGCATCCCTGTGTTAGATGGCCCTGGTTGTGACCAATATTAGCAGCTGCCAGTATCCATTTCACCTATCTGTTTGCATCTTCAAACCTCCTGTAACCCTGACAAAGGTAGAAAAGACAGCATGGCATAGGTAGCAATAAACCTAAAATCATAATATGGTGGTTGTTGGCTCCTAATTCTCTGCTAGAAAGAAGTTTGGTGTCATGGCAACTGCATATCTACTCCCAGTGGGTCCAAATTGCAGCAAATTGCCATGTGGCCTTCTTTTTCTTTTCTGTTCTTTTTTACTTTTTGTACTCTGCTGGTTTTTATTTAGCCTTTTTGATTTTAGTCAGAATGAATTCATTCATTAACTTTTAAATAAATGTTCCTATGCCTATCTGCACAGTAGCATATATTAATACCTAATGAAAAATACTGCAAAGAAGATTTAAGAAGGAACCAGTCAACCTGTTACCTGAAGACAGGGAGATGAATGCAAAAGTTATCAAAGAATGAAAACATAGTCACCTTATCCGGTGCAATTAACTATTTCCTGCATTATACATAGCTCTATAACATCACTGCTTACTTAAATATAACATGAAGTATTGCAATACAAACTCCACTCCTTTTGTACACATGGAACATCATCACATACATACAAAAGGAATGGGACAGCATGATGCTTGTTTTGCTTCTTGCAGACACCGCTGGGCCTAATCTTAATGATTCAAGAATGAGAAGGCTTAGGCTTTCTTCCCTACAGCTCAAAAGCCCTCTCCCCCACAAGGATTTAATAAAGAGAAGAGCACTTCTAATGCAGGTTTTATTTCTTTTTGAAATCACCTCTCGTGTAGTTGGGAGAGGGAGTGGAGAAGAGAGAGGGAGATTTTTTTTTTTTTTTTTGCAAAGCAAATAGTCTAGGGAAAGGTTTAAGTTGTTGAGGACCAAGACTCAGATTTTCAGCAGTGTAAACAGAGGGAGATATATTTTATACTTCAACAGCAAAGGTTAAACCTAGCTTATTATATATCCTCTCAGCTCCATTAATTATTTATTGCCTATACATTTCCAAGGTTAACTGTGAAGGTCAGATTTTCATCTTCTTGGGAACTGTATTTTAAGTAAACACTTGAATAATACTGGAGGAATATATTACAAGGCACAGTGTTTGCAAGTGACCCTGAGCTAAGAAACTGCTGTTGTTTGGATTCAGTGATGATCTGAGTTGAAGAATTTCTCACTTAATTCTTATAGAAGTGGTAAACTCCACGGGATTATAGCCCTCAACATAGATAGCATATGGAAACACGCACACTTTACTATTTTCTAAACATTTACATATCATTAAGATACTAATGAACTGTATTTCAAAAGATAATTCCTGCTGCACGTATATCTATCTACCTAAGGAAAACTGTAACAACCAAGATTGAGAGTCAGCCCATTAAGCCAATTATGGTACTCAAAGCCCCCTTAAAACACCAAAGAAAATATATATGGATGCAATGTCAATAGCTCCTTCCAAGCAGCGTGAAATCTCTGTACAATTTGAGCATGTTATTCATACAAGACAATAGGGTTCTAGGGAAGAGATGGATGTGTGTGTGTGTGTGGTACCTGGTCAACAGTGCAGTATATTCTCCTTCATACACTTCAAGGGCCAGCTGTCAAAACTAATTTAAAGACTTGCTCCTGATTTCAATTCAGATAAAACTGCCTATAGCATAAACTTAAGGGGAAGGTGAATTAATGCATCTACACAACTTGTCCTGTGAAAACTGTTTCACCACTGTAGCTTGCTATCGCCACTTGCTGATGATTAATTATTTGTTAACACATTTCTATTTCTGCCTATAAAATAGTATAGAATATAAGGATCAAGCAAAACAATTATTATTTGGGTTAATTAAAAATCAATATAAAAAGTGTTTTGTTTCTGAAACAACTACTTTAAGTTGGAACTGCTCTATCATTATGGCCATGATAAATTAGCCTGCCATTCATGATATCTCAGTGGGCTGAGGAAGGAGGCGAGGCTCATAAAAAAAGTGTAAACCTTAAGAAAGAACATCAATCTTTCTGGCATCTCTAAAACGATGCATCCAATTCTGTAACAATTCGGGAGACATCTATCTGGGGACTTCGCCGTCAAATTTTTTTCAAATCAAAATTAAACCTGGGGAGACTCTGTCTTTTCGAGGAGATGGGCAAAATGTAAAGTTAAAACGAAAGTGCAGAGAGCCCGTGAGGTGCTGCCCCCCACCCTTATAGAGACACTCCTTTTGTCTGGATTGAGTTGCCTTCTCTTTACAGACCCATCATGGGACAAACCAGCACAAGAAGCAAAAGACATGGGGGGGGGGAATGAGAGTTTAGTGACTTCCTACTTGTCAAGATGCCCTAAGGAAGTAATTAACTTGCTGGAGCTTCACAGGGACTCAACACAACTCAGCTATGACTAAATATTTATTGTAATTCAAGAATGATGGAAATAGATGATAGTAAGACTATTGAAGTTATTCCTATGTCTATATCTTCCTTGATTTCAACCCCAGCTCCCTCTCTTCCCTTAGCTGCCTTTGTGTAATGGTAATTTGCTTGCTCATTATCCAAACTTATACAGTAAGAGGCAATTGCCTGTTTATATTCTCTGTATTTCTGTCCTGGGAATCTTGCAATGAATGCAACTGACTTTGCTGTACTTTGCTTTATATTGCCCTCTTCTTCCTCTCCCTTCCCATCCCTCTTTTTGTGAATTTGGGGCAGTGGTGAAATTCTATTTTTTTTAACTACCTGTTCTGTGGGCATGGCCACAGGATTAAACATCACCAAGCATAGAATTAAACTTCACCAAAGTTAAAATGTAATAAGGGGAGAGGCAGTTTCTATGAGCAAGGCAATAAAGATTAGGCTAGAAACAACTGCATTATTTACCTATTATTACCTTATAACCCTAAAAAGTGGGAAAAAAACAAAAGGAGATTTCTTCTAATAACCAACCAGCTGAATTTCACCTCTGATTTGAGGGCAGATTGGATGTTACCATATAAGTATGCCATTGTCATATTTTGTTTCAACTTGATTTAATCCCAATGATCAACTGGGAAACTTCAAAACAAAAGCAAACAAGCAAAACTATAAGTAGAGCTAGTATCTGAATTGTATAGTAATCAACTTTATGATAGGTTAAAAGGGAAGCGGAGGAGAAGAGCATATCAATCAGGCTAAATTGGATCTTCCATTTAAGCTTCCAACTTGAAAGCTATGAAAAAAAGATACAATGTGAAATGAATAGACATCAGGTAGAGCAGAAATCCTTCATCTTTAACCCTTGTGCTACTTTGCTTCTCTTAACCTGTCCATAAGCCTGGTTATAACAGAAAAGCAACTTTTTGCAATGGAAATTTTCAGTGGGAAAGCAAAAGGCAGGCTATGGTTAACCCGTCTTGCTCATCTGATATATATACCACACTAATGACATCTGCCAATTAGCAGGTATTTGGCAGACACTTGAATTTCTAAATCTGGACTGCCATTATCCAACTACTTCAGACATAGGTTCATCCTCACATCCCTGTAGCAGTGGTGGGCTGCACATAATTTAACAACCAGTTCTGTGAGTGTGTGCCTTCTGTGCTTTTGCAGGCTTCAAAAATAGAACAATTTCAAGCTAAGCTGCTTACCTGCTTATCAGGCAGCCCCGATGAGTAGAATGGCATGGAAGTGCGTGGAAATCAGCTGAGCCAGAAATAGAGATATATAGGGCAGGGGTGGGTGGATGGGTGGGACCAGCTGATGGTTGGAACTACCAGTTTGGTAGAACTGGTCTGAACTGGCAGCAGCCCACCACAGCCCTTTAGCCATGGCATGAATATGTGCTGCTAAACATTGCTTTGATCTATCCCTAGCCCTTCATGGAGACAACTGGAATTTATATTTAGGTGTTTTAGCTTAAAAGTGGTGTTTTCCCCTTTCTGATATATCTTGTTATAGAAAAGGTCTGTAAAGCCTTAATGATGTTGTGATCAATCACCTGGTCAAGGATGAGATTTGCTCATTTCTTATTGGCTGTTGTAGGCTTTTGTAGATAAGATCTCTACCTTGGACTCAACTGTGCATGTTTCTCCATTGCCATTTTATCTTGTGCTGCAAGAGAGACTGGAATCTCAGTAAAGGAAAATAATTGTAGGTCAAGGTTGAAATGCGGAGCCCTTGGTGCTTTCTGAGCTTGGTTGTTTTCTTGCAGAAATTTCATTACCCAAACTAGGTAATATCATCAGTGACTAGATGTTACCTAGTTTGGGTAATGAAACATCTGCAAGAAATCAACCATGCTCAGAGGTTCTTTCAGAGAGCTGTGATTAAATCCCAGGCTTAGCATCAAATCCCCAGCTTGCTAGGGCTCAGAGGAGGAGCAATGATAGTAAAGATGGGGAGCTGACTCTTTCCCAGGTAAGTTTGCAGTTCCATTGTGTTTGAACAACATTTAGTATTTAGAATAAAGCATTTATTGTGAAAATACCAGCCACATACATTGTATCCTTGACATTTCAGGACTCTTTCCCTCCAATAATTAATGGAAAACTGCTTCGAGCATGCATATATTTCTATTTTTATATGGGATATATCTAAAGCATAGACTGAAATCATCTTGGAACTAGCAGAAGGAAGTACCAGCCATCTGTTGTACTGAAAATATATATAATATAACCTGAAAAAGGATTTTGGCTTCTTTAAAAAAGAAGAAAATACTTCCTCCCTCTTCCAACACCACAAGGCCACAGGACACAAAATCAATTTTGAAGGAACCAAATCAATATCCAATATTGAACACTCCAGCAAAAGAATAATCAGGGAAGCCATCAAAATAGAGAAACACCCCCATAATATGAACAAACGGGATGATACCTCCCGCCTACCAGACATCTGGAAACTAGCCCTCACCAACAAACAAGTCCCAGCCACAAAAACCACCACCGGACCCGAAACAACACAGGACACCACTGCCAATCCTCCTATCCAGACCCAGGCTCAAACCCATTCTATAAATGAAGGACAACCACCATCCAGAAACCAGACCATGGCTGTTTCACCAGCTGTCGCACCCCACAACCCCAAAGCCAAACAAGCTGACACATGGCAAGAACACAGACCCAGACCTCAAACTCGAAGCCAGACCAAAACCCAGAACACTACATCACAGCCTCCCACTCAGGACATCACATCAGAAAACTCAGGAAATCACACCACAAGAACTCAAGAATCTGCAACACAGCAAACAACCCAGAAAATCACAGCACAAGACCAAAGACACCACAGCAATAAAACTCACAAGGTCATCACACAACCTATTAACCAAGCTGTTACAACACAGAAGGCTAATGGAAAAGAGATCAAAACACAAACTACCCAGATTACAATAACGACTCAGAAGATTACAATGCAGGACCAAGAACACCACAACAAAAGAACTCGTAAGGCCATCACACAGCCCATTAAACCAACATTAACTCCATCAACTAATCAAGAGGCAGCAGTGCAGCAACCAGCCTAGCACACCATGCCCTCCCACCAGTATTTACAGAGAGACAGCAGCTCCAGTCACACACTTCTTGCACTGGCACAAAGCAGAAGGCACCAGCCTGAAGATGGCGAGTAGGACCTCGCTGAAACATTGCAAAGATATTCTCAAACTTACATGGGAAAAGATCCGAACAGACCTAGACCTCCATATATATACTGTACTGAATATATATACTATACTATACTATACTATAC
>JAEANM010020730.1:0-12029 GCA_017656035.1 Myanophis thanlyinensis
CCTTCCTGCCTTCCTTCCCTCCCTCCCGCCCTCCCGCCCCCCCTCCCGCCCTCCCTCCCTCCCTCAGACACAGACACACACAGTGGATGTAAAAAAGTCTACACACCCCTGGTAAAATGCCAGATTTTTTGAGATGTTAAAAAAAAAATCCGATCAAGATAAATCACTTCAGAATTGGCAAAGATTCTCAAGGCAAGATGTTCCATACGGATAGTCTCCTACCCTACAAGTTACTTCAACAAAGCATTAGTTTAAGGATGTGTACATTTACGCAACCACATTATTTTACATTTTTATTGTTATTTCCCTCCTAAAAGTTCTGATTTGTTTTTTTCAATTGAATTATACAACCTATATGTTATATTAAAGGTGGAAAAAATCCTGAAGCGATTTATCTGATTTTTTTTTTTTACATCTCAAAAATCTGGCATTTTAGACATTTTATATTCTTTGTTCGTGTATGTATGTTTGTAATTTCATAAGTTTGATATAATTTATCTTTCATAGTTTAAATTTATGGGAGAATAACACAGGAACTCTCCACCTCATTCATAATATTATGAATTCAATCATTATCCTCCCTGGAGGTTTTTAAGAGGAAATCACAAACGGGGTTAGATCAGGAGTGTTAAACTAGATTTCATTGAGGGCCACATCAGGGTTGTTTTTGACCCTATGGGGCCGGGCTGGGCATGGCCAACTCAATATCGCTTGTGTCAGAGGTGCCTGTGGTGATTCGAGCACCCTGTCCACGAAAACGGGCTCCCAAGCTCCATTTTTGTCTGTGACAGCTTTCTGCAGCCCTCTGCCAGCAAAAATGGAGTTTGGGAGGGCCACCCCGCTGGCAGACAGTTGCAGGAAACAGTCACAGCCAAAAATGGAGTTTGGGAGCCCATTTTTGCTGGAAGAGGCACTGCGGAGCCTTTGCTGTTTCCCAGGCAGCCTTGCAGGCCAGACCTAAGCACCCCGTGGGCTGGATTCGGTCTGCGGAATCTTGAGTTTGACATCCCTGGTTTAGAAAATCAAATCTGACTCTGCTCTATGTTGTTATTCAAATAAAAGGACCATAACTCACCATAACTTCTACTGGAATCTATACAGAGAAGGTTAGCCTAGCATCACATTTCACAGTGGAATTTCTCTTACATTGTCAGGTTTTCTCCTGCTATCAAGTTGAATTCTGGTTTCCTGCAAATTAAGAACACTGTTCCGTATACTGAATTCTAGAATAACAAGTAGGTCCTCAGTGAGACATCCTTCCAGTTATTTCCAGAGAATTACATTCCGTGTTCCTTTCTCAAGGAAAACACCATTTCAATTCCATTCAAGGGAACTTCTAATCCTCTGATCATCTTTGCCCTTCTTTAAACTTGTTCCAGTTTCTCTGAATCCTTAAACTGTTCAAAATGTGATATAATACTCGAGGCAGGGTCACAACAGAAAGACATTTCTGTTACATTGCATTTATAGCTGTATTGCACTGCTGGCTTCGTATTCAGTTTGCAGCCAACCAGGGTATCATTCCAAAATCTTTTTTCTCAAGCAATTTATTACCAAATAAGATAGCCATTTCCTATATATGCATTTGATCTTTGTTTTTTAAGTAAAGAACTTTGTCTCAATTACATTTTATTTTGTTCTCATTCTTCCAATCACTTGCGGCAATTTTGATTTTCATTTCTGCCTTCTAGGTATCTCACTTATGTAATATTTAATATTCCACTTATTTAAATGGGTCTTTTTATATTACATATGTGTTCTCTTGTTCAAACAAATTTTAAATAAATAAATGTATAAATGTGAAGAAGTAAGGGGTAACACTCTTAACTCATAGCTTACACATATAACTTCTTTCTGCTATTGACCAGAGAAGCTATTAACCTTTGACCTTTCATTTCTGCTCATAATAGCATCAGAAACTTAAGAATTTGCAAGCTGGTATATAATACAGTTTGCTAAGGGGCTATTTATAAGTGGTGTTAACAAGGCTTTTCATACTCTGCTATTTAAAGCTGGAACTTAATATGCCTAACACTGTACGAGAAAACATTTGCTAGAGCGCTGGACAAATATAATAGTGTTAGTCTAGCAGAAAGGGCAGTACTCAGGAGATGTAAACAGAGGATTCACCAAGTTTTTTTTTAAATTGAGAATCTGTGCTTTTAACTTGTTTGTAAAGAGTTTAGCAAGAGATGTGGGCAATGAAATGACCAAGTTTAGTATTAACTTCAGAATGTTTATAGTGCTTCAAACAAAAGAGATCATAAAGAATCTTAAAAATAACTCAAGTTGAGGAATGGGTAGTGAAATGCCGAGTGTACTTCAAAGGACATGCATAAAAGCGTGTGCAGCTGGTATAAATATGTTAATTTCACATATCTGGTAATGGAGTCTGAATTCCTTGCTGAAGAAGGGAAGGTTGCTTAACAGAAGATTGACAGAAACATGTTTCAAGTGTGCAGATGCCTCATGGTGGAAACCCCTTGGAAAAGGAATTGAGAATAGAACTGATAGCTTTATAATCCATTCATGCAAATCGGTGCTGTCATTGTGTTCAAGATACCCCATGCAGTTCTTGTTACCATACCTAAAACAAATCCTTTAGAATATCCTACAATTCTTTATGAAGTGAATTGCAAGTAAAGAAGAATCCCGAATGACCAAGTGATTGAAACAACTTAGCAATGAGAACACTTTTTTCTCTTTCTGCCTGGCGATATCATAAAATTATACAGTCAAAAATGCAAGTTGAGATCATCCAGCTAAAAGGTCATAGGTTCCCACCAGCTGCAAAATAGTAATTATTTCCATAAAATATTGCTAATATAAAGGATTTGCGATTGAAGTGTATACCAGTGTGAGTCCCTGCCTTACTTTTAGGAATAATAGAAGTCCACTTTGGCCATTAACATTTTATTTGTTTGTCTGACACCTTAGATACCAACTTGCCAGGTTGATAAAATAGGATTTGTAGGTGTTAAATACTGTATGCAGACATTTGCATCAGTACATAAATTAGCAAATTTCTTCAACATTTGTTTGTAGATTCTGTAGCAACTTTGCTTCATTGCAGCTTTCTGTTTGAGAGATGGAGCTTAAACGTGACATTAAAGATGCCACAATCTTAGTCTTGAGTGTGAATATATTCCCATTTTGCCTTTTCATAGATTTTACAGTACCAGCGCCAGCAAGTAATCGTAATAGCAATTAAAAAGCCATCTTAAACTGTAAACTGATTTTGTACAGTACTCTTTTTAAAAAAGTTTTATTTATCCAATTGAACCAGTGATAAAAACTGATTATTTTTTTTAAATTTTAACCTAAACTATGAAAAAATAGCAGTAATTATTGTTTATTAAGCTTGTATGCCACCCCATTCTCAGTGACTCTGGGCAGCTCATAACAGTAGGATAAATGGTACATCAATATTAATGACAATCATATTTTACAAAACTTTAGGATTCATTTTTAAACCAAAAATTAAAGCCAGAGCATATTGCCCAGTTGTGCTTCTCCTCTGACAGTCTTTAGATCGGATTCGCACTCAACTTTCCAAGAATGCAGGACCATTTTGTAAATAAAAGATTTTGTCTCAGTGCTGTATACCTTGTGGCTCTCCTGAGAGGTTCACAGCAGAGGCAAATATTAAGAGTTGTTGTATTGCTGTTAATGCCACACAACAGTTTTCAGTAGAGTATAGTGTGTGGGTTGAAGGACAGAGCCAGAGTTAAGCCCCTTGTGTATAAACTGTGCTTTTTAAGTTTTCCTTTTTCTGAAGTTGGGCAGTTGCATCTTTTTTCAATTTTTCAAAAATGTACACACTCAAAAATATATGTGCTTATTTGTTTATAATCCTGCCTTCCCTTCAGAAGCTCAAGGTGGTGTATCTATCCCAGGGTCACTCCGGGAATTTCCATGGCTAAGTACGGACTTTACCCCAGTGTTGGTCTAATGTCTTAACTGTTATAGGACCAGTCCCTCATGGCCACTTTATTTCTTGAATATATTCTAACAAGTTATTGCTATTCATTGTTTGTTTCATTACACCAACATCCTAATAAAATAGAATATAGGTAGTCTTCAACTTAAAAGGCATTCCTGTTCTAAATTACAATAGCACTGAATGAAATGACTTATGACCAGTTTTCACATGACTGTTTCAGCATCTCATGGTTATGTGATCAAAATTTGGACGCTTGTCACCTGGCTCATATTTATGCTCATATTGTAGTGTCCCGAGGTCCTGTGATCACCTTTTGTGATCTTCTGACAAGCAAAAGTCAAGGGAGAAGCCAGATTTACTTAACAACCGTGTTGCTAACTTAATAATTGCAATGATTCACTTAACAGCTGTGGAAGAAAGATTGTAAAATGAGTAAAACTCACTTAACAATTGTCTTGCTTAGCAACAAAAGTTTTGGGCTCAATTGTTGTAAATCGAGGACTACCTGTAATACTGGAGCATTACTGGCCAATAAATATATCTTAAGATAAGATACATGGAGGAAGAGAGAGAGAGAAAAAAGGAGAGGAAGGAAGGACCACAAACCCCGGTTTCAGAAGACTCTTTGAAACAGCACAGCAATCTAGGGATGGAAGGGATCCAGCTCTAGATTGCTGTGCTGTTTCAAAAAGTCTTCTGAAGCCAGGTTTTGTGGTCCTTCCTTCCTTCCTCTCCTTTTTTTCTCTTTCACCCTTCCTCCATTGATGGATGGATGGATCTATCCATCCACCATTCATCCATTCATCTAACTATGTCTCATTCACTTTCTCCTCCCTCTCTCCGAAGTCAAGTTGGTCACTCCCACCTAGTCACATGACCACCAAGCCATACCCACGGAATCTATAGGGTGGGCATTGGCTCAAGGGGCCGATTTGTTCAAAAAGGTTAAGAACCATTGCTCTAGACAGTTGTTTCTCTTAAGGAAACGACAAGAATAGTAGCCTCTAGCGGTTTAAATCTCTAGAAGGTAAGGGAACAGCCATCTTGTTCAAACCACAGTTGGCACCTAGATTTGCTTTTCAGCTACTGGAAAATGATACTACCGCCCTATGGTTTTCAGAAATCACTTCTTCACTGCTTTTATGCTATTAAGAACTTTTGAATTGTCAAATCAGAAATTACTGGGTGAGTTTTCTTCAGTCCTTAGCTTAAGAAATTTTAAATATGAGTTTTAAAAAGGGTCATTAGAACTGTAATTTTAGACAGTTACAAATGGACTAAGAATCCAGATCATTTGAAATAAAATTTTTGGAATTAATTATAAGAATCATTTCCCTGAAAAACTGCTTTTGTTTTGAATTCTTTATAAAAAATGGTAGGATGAGATTTTGAAGATTTGACCCTAGAGGGAACTAGAAAGAACTAAAAATTATAGTTAAAGGAGAAGAGTGCTTAAATTTGACTTGGTAATACAGAATGAATCTAAATATTTTAATATTGGGCATATTGAAGGATATTTTTGAACAATGATCCCAGAAGTTAATTTTAAGAGCATTTGCCTTTGTGGATAGGTAGACCGTGTTTAAAAGATGTTACAAAAGAGGAACAAGTTTTACCAGAAAAGAATGAAGCTCATCTGAATGTGGCTTTAAAAATGTCAATTTACAAGGATGATAAGGAGGAAGATGCTACACTGGATATACAAGAGAAACCAGCTGATGTCTTAAATGTAAAAAGGTTAGGCAAATAAATCAAGAAAGTGACTGGATAATTTTCCCATATTGGATTTACAGCAGAAACTTTTTTAAACTTTGAACATTGTGAGGAGGGACAAATAAAAAATAAAAAATCAAGTTCTACATTATTTGAAGGGAGTGAAAATCAAGATTGTTAGAAGAAAAAGGAAGGAATATAAAATTGGTTTATTTCATCTAAGTTAAAATAGATATGTTGTTAAGCCTGATAACTCTTAATAGACTTTTGCTGATCAGGACTGAAATGAGGAGACTTTAAGAATTTGTTGACAGATAAGAGATAAAATATGGGAAGACATGATTTGTTATATTTTATGAGAAGGGGATAAGTTACTAAAATTGTTAATACTTGTGATGAAATTTTTTCATTACTGTGTTCTTAATTTTTTTTCCTATTTTACCCCTTTTCTGCATCTTTATTTTTTTAATTCTTTAGTTTATATTAATTTTTATCTTTGCAATTGTAATTTTAATGAAATTATTATAACCTTTAATATATTACTATAATAAAAAACAACATAGGCAGATTACTCAACAATCCTAAAATAGCTTCCAGGAAAGATTAAATAGAAGAGGTGAACAAAGCAAGACCACAAATGCTATCTTAAGCCATTAGTAGAAAAGTAGATGGATAATAAGGCTGAGCCAAGGCTTTCCCTAATCTAGGGCTCTCAAGATGTATTGTCTTTACAATTCCTTGAATTCCTTTCTGGGAATTGAGCTTTCCGGAAATTGCGAGTCCCAGCACCTTTGAGTACCAACAGGTCAGATAAAGTGTAGCTCAAGTGGGTTGTTCTAATCAGGCTTGAGTATTTTTGCATGTTGTACATACATTTGTGTGAAGTTTGGAAAACCTTCAAAGTTGTGTTTATTCTGTCTCTTAGGTCCCTTCACAGATGTTGTCACCACAAATCTGAAACTTGGCAACTCTACAGAGAAAAATGTCTGCTTCAAAGTGAAGACTACGGCCCCACGCAGGTATTGTGTACGACCCAACAGTGGAATTATAGATGCTGGAACGTCAATTAATGTCTCTGGTAAGTTTATCCAATTAGGGTTTTTTTTGTCTCAGAAATGCATCTGCTTTCCCCCACTCATAATCATTTTGGTTCTGAGTTCATCTGGAAGAGAATAAACAGATGTTAAATGGCCTGTGTAAAGCTGACATTTTGAACAGCCCTATATATTCTGCAAAGTTTCTTTAAAAATTACAGAACTATTTCAGTGTCAACACAGAGTTTCTCCTATTTTCAGATGGAATTATAATTGGAGATGATTGAGCAAACAGCATAATACAACCTCTGTTTTTGGTACTTTCTTAGCCAGTTTCACTTGGAAAGAGTAGTCTGTTGGAAAAATTGTCATCCTAATCTTATGTGAGACAACCTTCTGCAACTTTGTACTTTTAAATTATGTTGCAAGTACAGTTTCCAGAATCTCTGGCTTTGGACTCCACTATATTAGAACTCTGGAGATTTTTTCCCCAGCAAGTTGGAAGACATCAGGCTGGGGAAGGATATAATTTGCTGAAAGGGATTAGGAAGGCTTCCAGATGTTGCAAAACTGGGGTCATATGGTGACAGGCATTTAGTAACTATTCAGCCTTTTAAAGTAAAATTTCAACCTCATATTTCTGAGAAGTAATAATCCGTTACTGTCAGCATATTTTTCAAGTAACAAGAAAAAGGCATATGGTATATTTCCACTCTATCCATTGCGTCTAGAATATAGACAGTGGTATAATTACACTAAATTAGTATACGGGGTTTTTTAATCTCTTGGTCAGATACTTACATTGATTCATTGGTTATTAGGTTATTCATTTTCCAACAGTTTTCCAATTACCTTTGCTGGGACTTGTTGAGAAATAGAATGTTTATAGAAGGGAAATGGATACTTAATTATTAGTAATTGAGTTGTACAAAACATGAAATGGAACAGTTTATAAGACCTTCAAACTGTTAACTGGATTATAAAGGTCAGAAATTTGTATCCAGATTTTTGAAGTGCTAAACTTCTGGGAAAGTTGCTAATGCTGATCATGTGATGCATGCCATTCCTCAATTGGCCTAATTTTGATCACATGACCATGGGGAGACTGCAACAGTCATAAGTGCAAGGATTGGTTGTAAGTCACTTTTCTGTGTTGTTGTAACTTCAAACAGTCATTATAAGTCCCTCTTTCCTAGGAAATGCATGTGTTTCCAAATCAAGCTGGCCAGGGTACTAGTTTTATAATGAAATGTTTTTTGTTGAGAGAGATTCTGAAAATACTACTCGAACTCATAGATGAGACCTTAAAACTTGGAATGACAAAGCATTTAACTAAAAGTAATGAATATCAAATATTTAAGAGCACCAAATGTTGTCTCTGCTGAATCACACTCATTACACTCTTTTTTCTAGCCAGGGCAGAAAAATCATTCCTTTCTTTGTTTTAACAGTCTGATAGGAAAGAGTGGCCAATGTTTGGTCTTGACAAAAGATTTCATAACTACTGAGAATTACTAGGAAATGTTTTGTTACCTCCCTTTGATTCTAAATCCATTTTCCCTAGATTTAGGACAGAAATGTCCCAGATAACTATGTTGTCAGTGTCTCAAGGGCTTATCATAATAATGCAGTATCCATTTCATAGATATTAAAAGAGGCCAACTGCTAAACAGCTTTCGTTTCTGTAAAGGGACAGTTTCTAAAGAGATATCCAGAGCGCTTGTGCAGCGAATTGTTTTAATTTAAATGAACTTTTTTGTAGCTGTACTTCTGCTAGTTGTTTAATGGGAAGGAATGATGTGAATGAGACAGTGACTTCAGATTTAGGATTAAAGTGGAAATTCTGATCATTTTTTCTAACCTGCACTGATGATGTTACCGAGTTTGATGATGAAACATCTGCCAGAAAACAACCAATCTCAGTTACCAAAGATCTCCACAGTTCAATCCTGAGCTATAAATATTCTCTTCCATTGGTTTTCTAACCACAGTTTGAATCATTACAAGCATAAATACCTATGGCTTTTAAGCTTAGTGAGAAAATAAGTCTTAAAAACCCATGGCGAGCCTTAAAGAAAAAAGACCATATGATTATGATAACCTATAAGAGCTGTGGTAGCACAGTGATTAGAATGCAATATTTCAATATAATTCTGCAAGCAGTCTGATCCTCACCAGGTCAAAGTTGACTCAGGTTTCCATCCTTTCGAGGTCAGTAAAACGAGGACCCGGATTGTTGGGGGCAATAGGCTGACTCTGTAAACTGCTTAGAGAAAGCTGTAAAGCACTGTGAAGCTGTATATAAGTCTAAATGCTATTGCTATTGCTGTTCCCTGGTTTTAAAAGTTTTACACAATCTCTTCTATCAACAAAGAGCTTGAGGTTTAACTGTAATAGGTATAGCATTCCAAGTATCCCCAGTCACCACAGATACGAACTACCATAGCTCTATATTTGGACATGATAGCTAAGGACATCTGTTCAACGTGCAGTGAAGTTTTTCTTAATAAAATGCAGTTTGCTAAAAAATGAATTTCTGTCTTCGGTTTTCTGAGGTTCCTTGTGTAGCACGGACCTCACTTTTTGTGTGTCCTGTAAGGCCTCATCAGCATTTCCTTGCCTCTTCATGCGATTCACTACAGAACTGCTTATCTCAGCCATTTTTCTCCTTTCGTAGTATTTTACTATGCTGTTATTTCTGTAATCATCTCTTCTCATATTCCCCTAATGCACTGACAGGGAAGGGTGGGGTCCTGCAGTCTGAAGCATTGTCAAAGAATGGCAGAGACTGGGCGGAAGGTCAGATTGGCTTGAGATATAATGGATTTAATAGGATTTCCATCATAGGAAGAGAGGTTAACAGAAGAGAAGGACAAGCCTAACAGGAAGTATGTGATCAATAGAAAACGTGCCAAGGGAAAACAGAGCACAACTGATGTACGTAAGAAAATGTTAAGGTTTGGAAGAGTTCTTCTTCACAGCGTCAACCAGCCAGACTTACTTAGAGAGTGGACATTGATTCTTGTTCAACTTTCAGTGTCCACATAATTGTGTTAGATGGGTGACCTTGACCCTGGCCCAGTTACTATTCTGTGTCAGCCCTAGGAAGGAAGCAATGGAAAACCATTTCTAAAACAATTTTGCTAAGAAAATTGCAATGATTTGTCCAGACTGTCTCCGAGAATCAGACCGTTCAATCGGACAATTGAACGTAAGAAAAAAACGTTTTGTGCATTGGCAGAGAGCAAAATTCTTCATTGAATAGAGGCAGCTATGGATTTTACTTACTTTGAAATGTTCACCTGTTTTATTCTTCTGTTAATCACTTGGTGATTTGCTCAGAATTTGAGTTTACCTTTACTTAAGGATTAGTTGAACATTGAAAAAATACTTTCAAAATCTGTTCTTTAATATAGTATTCATCCTCTACTCGAAGCTAGGAAATTTTAGCCCAAGAGAAATTACAGTATTCACAAGCATTATGACAGAGGCCACCTCTTGCCTTAGCTTTCAAGCTAAAATCTAGGCCTTGAGGTTTGGCTGCAACAACGCTAAAGTTACCACAGTGCAACTTTCAGAGTATATGTGCAAATGAGCCTTGCCAGCCTTAGAGGTGTCCCTAGGGGTTGCTATAAAAGCACAGAAGATGTAAGTCACCACATGTGTTTTCCAAACTTGCAAACAACTTGCAGGTTTCAGCAGAGGTGAAATTCAGCCGGTTCTAGCAGGTTCGCTAGAACCGGTGGTAAATTTTCTAAGCAGTTTGGAGAATCGGTTGTTAGAAGAAATCTCCTTTTGTTTTTTTCCACTTTACAGGGTTAATCCTGTCAGGAAGGCAGGAAAGAAACATTCTGGTGTTATTTCTAGCTAGCCTAATCTTTATTGCCCTGATTACAGAAACTGCCCACCCAGTTGCATGACACCCCCCCAGCCACGCCCACCAAGCCACGCTCACAGAACCGGTAGTAAAAAAAATTGAATTCCACCACTGGGTCTCAGGTTCATTCAGAATAGAAGCCTGGGCTCCGGTTGCAGTGGTAAAAAGCTGAGTTCCCATATTAAGTTTGACTAACGAGTTTATAGAAATGTCTGCACTCTTCAAAACTTTCTCTGCCCTGCAAATTTCTTGTCTAGTTCGTCTCTCTTTCCTTCTCCCCTTTCTGCCCACACTCAGTCAAGCCTTTGCCATTTTTCTTTCATTCTTAGCAGTACTTTAATTTTGCAGTCTAAGGTAGGAGCAGAAACTGTTATCTTTCTGTTTCCGAATTTTTTTTTGGGGGGGGGGAGGAATTTCACCATCATCTACCTTAAGGATGACCTCATCTGTATTTCAGAAGGCATATAAACACTTAAACCCAGTGTGAAATTATCTTGAGAGAAATATGCAGAAATCTAGGCAAAACAGACATTTTTATAACATTTGGAAGTAGCTCAGACAGATGCCTCCCGAGTTCACTGAAGTGTAAAAAAGGAAGAAGAGCTCTTCACAGACATTCAGCAAAAATGAGGCTAGAGACCTCTCGTTCAACACACCTGCCATCTTTTATCTTTATTTTTTTATGTTTTCGATTTTTGTGAACTACCTAGAGATGCTTGAGAGTCAACTGGCATACAGATCTTATAAGTTATCAATTGTCATTATTGCTGATTACAGTCAGCCAAGATGTTTAGACTGGATGTGGTATTTTTATCCACTATTACTTTTGTAACACCATCAGAGTGATTCTGCTGTTATAGCCAATCTTTCTCTTTCTTTCTTTCTCTCTCTCTCCCTCTCCCTCTCTCTCCAGAACACATTCTGGAGAGAGAGAGACCCTGAGGATGGGCTCCAGATTGGATCCTGAATTTCTGTATTTCAGGTTTTTGTTAAACTGTGTTTTAAACTTATTGTTTGCTTGCTTAAAAGAAATTAAAGAAATTTCTTACTGCTTCAGCCAGTTTGACTCTGAATGGCATTCAACTTCCCAAATCCATAATCTGAAATTAAATAGTTGGATGAATTTATTTATTTTTTATTAACTAAATTTATATTGCTGCCTTATTCGCCCATGGCAACTCAAGGTGGCTTACAATAATAATCCCAGTTTAAAGCTAAAACATATTTAAAATGTAATCATATAAAAACAAGAAATCAATATTGAGAACACCAATCCATAACTCAGAGGAGCAATCCCAACAACCCTGCCCAAAGACTTTATGGACTGTCCAAATCTTCACCAACTTTCTGAAACTTAGGAAAGAAAGGGCTGTTTATTTAGCAAAATTTATTTAGCAAAATTTATATACCGCCCCCTCTCCCAAGGGACTTGGGGCGGTGTACAGCCAGATAAAAGATACAG
>JAEANM010020731.1:0-12028 GCA_017656035.1 Myanophis thanlyinensis
GGAACCACAGATTTTAAAGAAAATTACAGTAAAATCATTCTTTTTTTAATAATGCAGATTTATCCCACGGGCTGTACTGAATCCCCAGGTGGGCCGTATCCGGCCTGCGGGCTGTATGTTTGACACCCCTGCTGTAGACCTTCTCCTTATTTCCGACACCAATCCTTCAAGGCTCACGAGTCGCCTTCCACATCTGGGCACCATCAGTTTCTTCAGCGCCAAGAGTGGCAGCTGGACAGCTCCTACAGAGGTAGACAACAGTTTCACTCTAAACAGGCCTTTCGAGGTGAACAAGGTTGGTCTTTCCGATGCTCAAAGTGACAGTGAATCCAACTCTCCTATTGGTGACCGCCTAATCTTCTTCACTGAACAATGGGAGGAGACACCTCAGATACTTGGTTAAAACACATAATCCAGTTTGGTCTCACTCTCAAGTTCCTATCTATCCCCCCCACCAGAAGATTCCTCCATTGTCATATTTCCAAGAACTCTTTAAGACAGGCCCTCATGGAGGCAGCGATAAAGCATCTCCTGAGCATTTGGGCCATACAACAGGTACCAGAGAAACAATGAGGACAGGGACTTTATTCCATTCTCTTTGTCATCCTAAAGGCCTTGGGGGTGGGGTGGAGAGCAATACTGGACCTCAAGCATCTGAACAATCATCTAGTCTACCACTGTTTCAAGATGCAATCTCTCAGAGCATCTTAGAATCCATCAGGGATGGAGACTTCCTCATGTTCATCAACCTCACGGAGGCATACTTGCATGTTCCCATCCATCCATCACACCAGTGTTATCTGCACTTCTCTTACATGAGCAGCACTATCCATACCAGGCCCTACCATTCAGTCTCTGTCAGCACACTGAGTTTTCACAAAGCTGATGGTGGCCCTGGAAGCACATCTCAGAACACTTCCAGTAAGAGTTCAGTGTTACCTAGAGGACATCCTGATTCGATCCACTTCAGCATCCAGAGCAACAGAGGACCTCCAAACAACAGTTCAGACATTGCAGAACCATGGCGTCTCTATCAACATAGAGAAGAGTCACATGATCCCTACCACATGGCTGCAAAACCTCAGTGCAATTATAGAAACTTAGAGTTGTACAGTCTACCTCTCCCAGGAATGGAAACTGAGCCTGCAAGCTCTGGCAGGTTGTATCCACAGAGAACAGAAGGTACCCTTGGCACTGTTAATTGCTGAGAAAGATGGTATCATGCATCACCATCATTTCTTGGGCAAGATTGCATGCCAGACCTCTGCAGTGGGTCCTCCTTCCCTTTCAGAGGGAAGGCAGGAGCCATTTGCAGATCAAGGTCAGGATCTCCAGGGAGGTCATTCAATCCTTCCAGTGGTGGAACTCTCACATAATCAGCAAAGGTTGCCTATTCAAGGAACCTTTCTGATTATCCATCACAATGGATGCCAGTCTGTTCAGATTGGAAGCCCACCTGCAACACTGGATAACGCAAGGCAGGTGGACTCCAGAGGATCTTACCCACAATATAAACTGGCTAAAGTCAGAGCAGTATACCTGGCACTGCAGAGTTTCCAGAGCAAAGTTTCAGGCCAGCATGTTCCAATCTTGATAGACAACATGGCAGCCAAAGCCCACATTAACAGACCGGGGAGTACCAGATCAGCATCCCTTATGCAGGAGGCCCGACTCTGGGCGGAGAGTCATCTGCTGTTGCTCAGGGTACAGCATGTCAGACATTGCCAACATGCAAACAGATTGGTTTAGCAGAGCCACAATAGACCATGCAGAATAGAGACTACATCCAACGTTGTTTCAGGAGCTGTTGGAAAGGTTCGGCCTCCCAGTAGTGGACCTATTCATGACTCCATACAACACGCAGCTCCCCAGATTTTACACAAGGTTTCCGATGCCGGAAGCAGAGGGAGTGGATGCACTGCATTGCAGTTTGCCTCAGGGCCTTCTTTACGCATTTCCTCCTCTCCCCTTCATACCGAATGTAATTCGGAAAGCAATGGAGGAGAAGGCAGAACTTCTTCTTCTGGCCCCACATTGGCCAAGGGGGCCCTGGTTTGCCAACATTGTCAGTCTCTCCATGGGCCAACCATGGTGGATCCTGCATCCTAAGATATCCCTTAGCCAGGGTGCAGTGAAACATCCAGATCTGCAGTGGTTGCAGTTAACCATTTGGAGGTTTAGTGGGTCACTCTAAGCAGAGACAATATGTCCTCCAAGGTCATTACAATAATTCAGGCTTCTCGTAGACCTTCCACTAATTGGATTTATAAGGCCACTTGGAGGATCTTTTGTGGCTGGTATGCCAAATCCAGTTTGGATCCTACATTGGTCTAAAGAGCACAGGTCCTAGACTTCCTGCAAGATGGGTTAAATAAAGGTCTAACACTTTTTGATGACAAGTAGCAGCACTTTCCTCAGTTATTGACTGTGCAGGCTTAATACTGCTTTCATAGCACCAAATGGTGTGCAAGTTCCTGCAAGGTGCAACAAACTTGAGGCCAACGGTAGTGTACTGGTATCTTAGTTATCTAAGATCTTAGAAATATTCACTAAGGAGCCATTAGAAGCATTGCAGTCAGTCTCCCTATGATTTCTCACTTGGAAGGTGAGTTTTTGGGTGGCAATAACATCTGCTAGGAGAATTTCAGAATTCTCTCTGTTATCCATCTGACAGGACTTGTGCAGCATTCACCCAGACAAGGTGGTGTTGCATTTGGGCCCTTTTCTTTATTCCCAATGTAAATTTTTGGTTTCACAGAGCCCAAGAATTAATATTGCCTAATTTTTGCCCTAAACCAACTCATTCCCTGGAATGCCGTTGGCACACATTAGATGTTAGAAGGGCCCTCCATATTTATATCAGGAGAAATTCTTCATTTAGAAAGACAAAGTTGCTATTTGTTTCCTTTCAACCAGCGAGCTTGAGGCAGAAGGTGTCTCCTTCCACATTGGGCAGATGGTTAAGGACATGTATTGCCACAGTGTACAAGTCTGAGGTGCCCTGGTGCCCATGAGAATCATGGCTCATTCTATCAGAAGCCCGGCCACGTCAGGGGCATGGGCAACACTGACTTCTATTGAGGAAGTTTGTCGAGTGGCTACATGATCATCTCCATCACCCTTTATTAGGCATTATCACTTGGATGCTTACACTTCAGCAGAGGCCGCATTTGGCAGGTGCGTCTTACAGAAGGTGCACTCAGCTCAGAAGTCACAGGACCAAGATATATCCTTCCCTTAAGGACAGCCAGTTTTGGTATGTCCCATCCTGGATTCTCTCTCTCTCTCTGGACTATTGGAATAGGAGAAGATGCAGTCTATCGCAAGAACATTATAGAAGCTGGGAAGTAGATGGAAGGGCAAGCTTCTACCACTCAGTCACTCAGAGCTAATAAGGAAGAGTGACCCATCCTGGATTCTTGCTCCACACAACAAAAAGGAGCGTATTAGGTAAGACCAATGCCCCTTTCACGTACGTACTATATTTTTCTCAGTTTACAATACGCATCCTTGTGGCTGTGATAAAGAGCACAAATTAAAGTAAGAATTTAAATAAACATCTTCATTTCTAATTTATATAAGTACTTCTAGCACCAGCACCACCCAAATTTATGAAGAAAGATTTCGGGACAAGATTTTTTTCCTTAACTGGCAATATAGTAACTAGCATAGTACCTTTTTGTCATGAACAATATTGTACAGCAGGGCCTATTTTCACATATCTTCCAGTTAGTTTGGCATCTTCAAACCAAAGTTAGGTAACCTGCCTTACTATACAGTAGGGGTGACATATCACAACTTTTTTTCCCTTTGCTAAACAGGCGGTGCACTTGGTCAGTGCATGACACATCTAGCCTGCAGGCCGTGAGTTTAACACTCCTGCTTTATAGTGTGTTAATTCTTGAGAAAATACCCTAAGTGCCTTCTGGTTTAAGTGCAATTTCCAGCTTCATCATGGTTGAAAGCAAGCAATAGTCAATATATCAAATATGCCTCTCATTTCTATGTAGTATCACTGCACTCTTTTGAATTGCCTTTTTTTTACATAAAATAAGGGTTGCTCAGCTAATTTTATAATAATATATAAAATGTTTCCAGCTGATTTTAATTGAAAAAGAAACCAGCCATCCCAAAGTGCAAATTGCTCTTGCCTCACAGAAGTTTGGCTTCATAGAAGCAATTGAATTATTTTTTTAGGCTCGACATTTACAATGGTAGGACAACTTAAGGGTTTAGAACTGACAACAAACATGAATTGAAAAGTATTAGCTCTATATCTCTGCAAAGAGTTCATGGAATGACAAGACAGTCCTGGAAAGTATATTCTGCCTTTCACATTTTCATCCCTTTTAGTTGATTTCTTCAGTAAGTGGAATGTGATTAAAGGAACATAATTCATGCTGTAATTGGCAGAAATGAATTTGGTTACTTCCAATTACTTTCAGGGAAAGCATGCATTCTTCAAAATTTTTCTAGTGATGTTTTCTCTGCAGTTGTAAAATGCATCTAAAAAGGCAGGTATTGTAAATCTTGTTTCTACTACATATATGAATGTGCATGTGTACATACACACATATATGGAGCATGCTCAAACTCAGATTGTATATTCTGTGATTATATATTTTTAAAACTGTTTTTCATTGTAACAGAGGAATCTCAAGTTATGGATTACTAAGAAACCCAGCTGATTCATTAAAAAAGGTTAGCTATGACTTTCACTTATTTTGTTGTATAATCACAAAGAAGAAAGTATCCTTAGAATAGGGGTGTCAAACTTGCAGCATCACATTCTTGTCACATGACGTATTGCGACTTTTTTCTCCTTTGCTAAACGACGGGTAGGTGTCACCAGTGTGTGACATGTCCAGCCCATAGGCCTTGAGTTTGACATCCCTGCCTTAGAATGTTAATTTTTTACACTTAAAAAGTCTAAAAAAATAAGATTTAAAGTAAATTGTTTAATCCACCATATCAAAATAAAACAATAATGCAAAATATCAACGTGTTGCAATTAATTTTGGAAGTTTCAAAAAAAATTGAGATTAGATTATACATCAGTCAAAATAGCAAAAAATATTTAAAGATCATAATATAATTTCAGAATCCTAGAATAGGCATATTTCAGAATTAAAATATCCTTGTTTGTTCCATGTAATCATTCTTGCCAGTCTCCATGAGGAGCTTTCTGTCTCTTGCTGGAAGCCCTTCTGTAGGTAGTATAATCCATGGTCTAGAAATCCAAAATTCTACTGATGGCATCATCATAAAAATAAGATATTTTTATCATATACTGAATATAATAGAATCACCAAATTAATGAGATAGCTCAAAATGCTGCTTCTCACAAAAGGAACCAACAAACTCAAATTGTATGCAATATATTCATATCTAATTCAAAATTAGAATCAGATTTTGTAATAGGAAGCAATTCTTTTTGTACCATTCTTCCATAAAATATGAATGGTAAAATTTCATAAACAAAACTGAAACTATAACAGGCCTAAACATTCTAATTTACAGAAATAAGGTAATAGCTAAGTTAATATGAATAAACAACTCATGAAAGTACTTTTTAAAATTTCAGTTCAGTGTCATAGAAGCCTACTACACGCTGCGTAACTTTGGCATTTGCTATACTTCAGCTCATCTAAGGACTCAGGTTTGTGTTTAATCAGTGAAAAAAAGAGTATCCATTTTAAGTTCAATAATGTCTATAAGGGATAGGATGCATGTAAAGAACAGTTTTATAAAACAAATTAATAGACAACTTTTAGATGCTACTGCAAAAAAGCAGCTCTGCTCCTTATATCTGCAAGCTGAGCCTTAATATTCCAGCTTCTCCCTATGAGAGATGTGAATCTAAATACATAGCTAGGAAAGGATGGAAAATTTGTTTGAATTGTATAAGAACAGAACAGTAGAGCACAGCACAGAACAGTCCAGCCTTCTGCTCAAGCAAGAGAAACTTTACCAGTGGTGAAATATATATATATTTTTACTACCAGTTCTGTGGGCGTGGCCATAGGTTTAAACATCACCAAGCACAGAATTAAACTTCACCAAAGTTACACTGTAATAAGGGGAGAGGCAGTTTCTGTGAGCAAGGCAATAAAGATGAGGCTAGAAACAACTGCCTTATTTACAGGATTAATCCTGCAAAGTGGGAACAAAACAAAAGGAGATTTCTTCTAATAATTGGTTCTATAGAACCGATGCAAACCAGCTGAATTTCACCTCTGAACTATACCATTTCAGATAAGTAACTGTTTTAGTCTCTTTTTAAAAACTTCCAGTGATGGAGCACCCACGATTTCTGAAGGTAGGCTGTTCCACTAGTTAATTTCCACACTGTTAGGAAGTTTCTCCTTAATTCCAGGTTGTGTCTCTCTTTGATGGACCACTGTTTCTTGTCCTACCCTCTGGGGCTTTGTAGAATAATTTGACCCCCCTCTTCTTTGTGGCAGCCCCTCAAATACTGGAATACTGCTATCATTATTAATAATTCCATGTTGTCCAAATGTATTGCGCCATTTCTTTCTCCCTCCTTATTTGTATTTCAAGAAATATATTATAAATTAGTCAAGTCTTACAGAAAATATTTGATTTCAAAGCTGATGCAATGCAACAGTTGTATTGTTTTAAGATAGAATTTTAAGCTGCTTCACTATCTGAATACACAAAAATAAATTTTAAAAAATAAACCCACACAGGATAATCTATGCCTGTTAAAAACATGTAGACCACTGATTATTTGATTCAATCTGCAGCCCATTGTTAATCTGTTGCAAAGTCCAAAACTATGGGGAAATGATCTATTTCCTTCCTTGCATCCCAGAAACAAACAACATATATGCTCAGGGAGTCCTCATATTTCTATGGGCAGATAAATTTTAATTGGAAGGATTACCTACCACCATTCTCTCTATACTGTTCTCTCTCTCACAAACACACAGAAAGGCGTAGACACACATAGATAAGCCTCCAGCTACGTTTTGATCAGAGAAGCTGAGGAATGATTGCTTTACCACATTTTACTGGCTTTCTGCTACTAGAAATACATTGTACAAGGAAAGCTGATCCACACATCATGCAGGTTGCTTTTTTGTTTTGCTTTTACTTTTCTAGGTTATGAAATTCTAGCTCAGTAGAATTACCCTTCAATACAATTGATCTGATATAACAGAGAAAAGAGAGCATCTTAGGTTGCTCTATGGCTTTGCTAAATTGTTGCAAAAACAATATTCCTGTGAAAGTATTACATGCCAATCTATCAAGAGGATGGCAAATGCAGATACAAAAGTTGAAACATTTCATGTTCTGTATATGCATTTTTATAGAGGATGTTGGAAATTTGTTTTTTTTTACTGTAAAAGTCCCCACACACACACACACAGAACAATCAAACCACAAGTGGGGCGATAAAGAAGCAGTAAGAATAGTACATTTAGTTAATGTTTTCTACTTCCTGTGCACTGCTATTTACTGAAGGTAGCATCAACAAGCTCCAGATCTGCATTATGGACAGTTATTGGTGCATTGGTAAAAAAAAAAAAAATTAATTGGCCATGCTCAAAATCTTATTCCACTTCGGAGTGGAGGACTGCAGGAGGAAGACTTTTATGACCCTGCCAAATATTGGTTGTGTGATGTTGATATTATCTAGAAATGATAGAAATATTTTGAAACAACAACCAAATAAATCATTTTGATTCTAGAAAGCTACAGGAATATTTTCTTTTGACAAATTTAGCTCTGAACATTTATTTTGAGATGGAATGTATCAAGAAGATTTGCAGCATTGTTAACATACTGTAAAGTTTGTCCAAAATATATTTTTCTGAATAATATAGTATGAACTAGCAACTGTGTGCTATACTGATCTGCCTTAGAGAATGAAATTCTCCTCAGGCAGCAAAATCAGTGCATTTGCTTAGGCTTTTAAAATCAAAATGATTTAGTCCCTAGCGGACATGGATATTTTCTGGAGTCAGAAAAATGCAAAGGAGTTTATTAAGAGCATGAACATATATAAATATAAAGAAATTAGGAAAGTGAGATAACCTTGCATCATAATTGCCTACTTTATTTTCAGAAAGATTATGACAATCCCCTGAAGGCACTGAAAAAAATCCGCACCTTTATCTTCTCTTGGAAAATCACAATAAGTGAGAAGAGCTTCAAGGTATTCTTGAGCACAATAAAATTCAAATGTTTCAAATGGAAATATGTGTATCTATCTGTCTGCTTCAATATAATTCAATCCTGACTCCAAAGCTCCATTTTGGCACTCTCGTGACTTGGCCTGCTCCCTGCTGAATGGATGCAAGTTGGCCAAAACATTGAACTATAATGTGGTCTGGGAGACATGTGGCAGGGAGAGTTTCTTCTAACTGACAAATATATCAATGTGGCATTATATGGCACTGCATAGTACAGTAATAGTGATAGGACTCAGTGTACCAAAAATTCACAAAAAGCCTAACTTGAATTGCTCCCTATCCCTATCCTTATCCCTATCCTTCCTGCAGATTATTCCTCTTGCTTTCCTCCATTTTGCAGTCACATAAGCATTTCACTGCATGTCATATATGTGTCATGTGTGACAAATAAAACTTGAACTTGAACTTGAACTTGCTGACATGTCACACACACCCCAAAGAGAAACAGTTCATAACAAAGAATAATTTTGGATAGTAAGAGGGACACCATTATAAATTTAATAAATACATAATTGCAATCATTTTGTCTTTGTCTCAGCAAAAAATGCCTATCCAGGGCAGGCAAAAGTAACATGTCACATCACTTGTGATATGTGTATCATAGGTTCGCCATCACCTCACATTGGCACAAAATACTTCAGTCTTGAAGCAGATGTAGTTACCATTATGCCCATGGAACAAGATTGCAGTGGAACTCTGAATGTTGGTCTTCTTTCACAGGAAGGAGTAAGGGGAGTAAAGAACAGAGGAATATACAATGAAGGACAGATTAGAAGGACAGATAATGAAGGACAGATTAGAAGAGAATAGCCCTTCAGGATAGACCAGATCAGGAAACACATTCCATAGGAAAACTAGAACTAAACTTTATTGAGATAGAAATACAGTAACAGAATACTCCAAGTCTAATTGTGCTTTACCTACTCTCCCTCTTATATCAGAAGGCTTTTGCCTGTACTGCTTTGAAATATTACCATGTTTCTCAGATCTTCATTCTTAGCTCATGTAACAATTCTTGTCTATTTCCCTCAAGGTCATCTCCCTGATTTTCTACAAGCATCACATTTTGGAAGGAAGACCAAATATAGGACAAAAGGGAGAAAAAACACAAAAATGTACTGAAGCCCATTTTTAAGTGAGCGTTTCAAATAATACAACCTTTTCTTCCTGGGGGTGGCTAATTAAGTTGTTTCAGTGAGACAAAAAAAATGCATTTCCATCTAAAATACGTGAAACACTCCTAAGCAAGACTTTAATACTCCAAGTATTTTGTATAACAAATTGATATGGTCTTTGCAGGACCCAATCTGGATCAGTCACTGTGACCAAAGGTTTAATCTTCCAAACTTTCAGATTCATGCTGAAGCCCATCCTCAGGGAATTTCTATCCAGCAGAGTGTGTGCTTTGGACTGTTCTCTGTGTGGCGTTTATATGGTGCCTGGTTATGTGTGCATTTTCAGTTGTTGAGATGGTCTTTTTCCATTTCCTCCAAAATAAGCTTGATAACATGAATGCTGTCCTTCTCTCCAGTTTCTTCCATAGTTCATGATCCTTTTAAAACGTGCTACCACCAAAAATACTTCAGCATATATTTTATAATCTTTAGTAGTGAACAAATAGCATAATTATGTGAGCTGATTTTTCAAAGCGAAGTATCTCCTTCCTACAGCTCAGACCTTCCAGTTTCATCTACAGTTTATGCTCATCAATCATTCTTCTCATAATATGACTCCCTCCCCACCATGTAAGCATTATAAAAAAATCCTTGGTGTTGGGGCCCTAACATATTATTCAGAGCACATCTATATATGAAGCCTAACTGTTACAGAGAATCAGTTTACTCTTCAAAGTGCTTTTATTTCAATTCTGTATAAAGACAAAAAGGCCATTCCACAAATTTAAACTCGTATAATACCTTTAGGTTTAGGTTTAGGTTTTAGGTTTTATTTGATTTATATACCACCCCCTCTCCCTAGGGACTCGGGGCGGTGCACAGCCAATAAAAACATAGATACAATATGAAGTTAAACTGGCATGAAAGAAGTGATTTATGACCATTTCCCACACTTATGACCATTGCAGCATCCTCATAGTCATGTGATCAAAATTCTTGGCAACTGATTGATTTATTTATTATGGTTGCAGTGTCATAAATATACTGCCAAGCAAAGTCAATGGAGAAGCCAGATTCAGTTAACAACTACGCTACTAACTTAACGACTGCAGTGATATACTTAACAACTCCGCCCCGAGTCCTTAGGGAGATGGGGCGGTATATAAATATGATTAAAGATAAAGTTAAAGAACTGTGGCAAGAAAAGTCATAAAATAGGACAAAACTCACTTAACATTACTGTCTCGTTTAGCAACAGAGGTTTGGGGGTCAGTTATGGTCCTTGGAATCAAGGACTACCTATATTTCTCTTTATAAAACATGTTAAGATAAAATAAACTTGATTAATAAAAAGGGTCTACTACCAAATCAGAATTAACAACCAAGTCGAACTGAGCTGCCAGCATCCAAGAAGAGAATGATAATTGTTTAGACAAATCAAGCCTGCTCATGCCACTAGCTAGCTTGCTACCTTTCATACTGAGTAAAAATATAGTTTGGTTCACCGTGGGGTCAGCTAGTCCTTTGCTAAACTTCTGCAATTCTTACATGTTTCAAGAGACAACAATCCATAATTGCACAAAGCAGTTATTGCATTGGAATCTGAGTCACCACCCCAAAGATGAAGAAACTGCTGCGAATGCAATACAGTTCTGAAAGTTGCTTGTTTAAGCATGAAGCAATAACAGTGCGCAGTGCTCAGGGGAAATCCTCCCATTTGGCCAAGAAAGAAAGAATAGTGCCCTTGGGTTGCCTAAAAGGCTCAATTTAGTTAGAATCCAGTTCATCTCTAAATTGACCTGTAAAACTTTTTGCATTTTAGTTCTAATTAGGAGCTTGGAGACCCAAGTTTTACCAATATGGGCTCAGAGATCCACTAGGAGCTAATTACTGGACTTGTGTCCTATTAGTGCTCATCTGTGATCAAATCCCACTGTGAGTGTGCTGATGCTTTTCTGATTGTTGTTTGTCAAGCAGAAAAAAAACAATTATTTGCAGCATGCTACCCTGGAAAAACGAAATTGAAACATTTTAATCAGTGCTCCCCACTGATGCTCTGTGTATCAGCTTACACTCAGGAGAGATAAAACGCATTCAAAGAAAACTATAATATCCATTAGAAGAAAACTGCTGTTACCTGAGTGACCATACATGCATGCATTCATATCATGCTATTTCCTTAGAAGGCAGACAATACTGTGGGGTCCTTGGTATTCTCTGACCTTGGTTGTTTCCTTGAAGATGTTTCATCATCAAATCAGGTAACGTCATCAGTGCTTTATCGAGTTCGATAATGAAATATCAGCAAGAAAACAATCAAGCTCAGAAAGCACCTAGGATCCCCACAGTTCAAATCCAAGCTACAAATATTCTCTTTTATCCTCTCTCAGCAGACAACATGATCTGACATGAAGAAAAAGCATAAGAAATAGTAAGCCCCAAACAATTAAACACATGAGATAAACGAAAGGAAACAAACCGCAGCCAATTTATACTGACATCATTTATGATGCCTTCATACTTTCTATCCTGGTGATCCTTCTGTCCTTCCATCAAGTCACAGAAAGAATGAAGAAAAGCTTCTTTCCACAGGCAATACGGTCACTAAATCAGACATCACCAGAACACTAAGGATCATAACAATTGTTTACATATATATGAAGTAACCACCTACCCAATTACCTCCTTTCTTAC
>JAEANM010020732.1:0-12028 GCA_017656035.1 Myanophis thanlyinensis
CAAATATGAAAGGATAGGCATTAATACTTTTAATGTGACCATAGCTATTTCTCATGAGTAATAAGGTATCTTTCTACTGATACCATTACATAGTTTTGCACTAAAATTCCTTGTGAAATTTGCCACAATAATCATTTCTTCTGGGGAACCTAATAAAGACTAAAGAGAGATCAGTTGCGTAAGTTAATTATTTCAGATGAACTTTTCCCAAGCTGGCTCCTTCCATGCATGTGGGAACAGCAGAACCTAAAGTTACCAAGAAATCTTGAACCAAGTTGGCAAGGAGAGTTCTAAGACTGCAGTCCCAATATACTGAACATATTGAATATATAATTATTTGTATTCACTAAAATATGACTAATATATTGAAATGATCACTTGGTTAATAGAAAAATTCTGAAAATGCAGCTAGTTTTAAGAGTATTTTAATTTGAAGTTCTCAGAACTGCTACAGAACAATGTAGATTCAATTTTATTCAGACACAATACTGCATTCATACATCAGAATATTGATGTCTCTATATGGCATTACCAGTTACTGAATGCTTACTGGGAAACTGATCTGAAGGGAATTAAAATGCATTATCTTTTTCAAAAGTGAAATTTCTTTCCTCATTAAATCTAAATATTAGCCCTGAAAGAAATAACATAGAAACATATTTTAAGTAAGTTGGAAACAAAGAAAAACAATAACATTCTCCCTTCCATCCCATATGTTCTCTTCTATCCTTTTTCTTTCTAGTTTTCATTTTTTATTTTAATTTGTATTTTATAGTCCGATGAACTAGTAAAATTTGTAAACAAATAAAATTTTCAGTTTTTAAGTCAGCATTTGGATATCCCAATTGTTTTTTATCAACAAAAATCAATGCTGCCTTAACAACACATAACATCATGTACAAGAAAAAATATTTAAGTATTTTTTTTATTCCAATATGTTGTGGTGTCATTAAAATGACTGACATCATTGCTGGCAGCTTCAAAACTGGGTAAACCATTTCCTACTCACCACAGGATTTAAACTGGATTCTCCAATAATAGGGGCTTGTCATTTACTTTATGGAACTTTACGGAAATAATTGGTAATGCAAGAAAAATGCATTTGAACAAAAACTAAAATAAAAAACCAAAACTTCATTTACACAAAGATATCTATGAAAAGTAGTCTCTGCTCAACATCTCTTGCAAAACACATGCAGAAAACATTCTTGCTTCCCCTTTTCAAAGTTGTTCAATGGAAAGGTGTGACAACAGGATGACATTAATGTCATAGTTCCCACTACTGTTGGTACATATATTTAAGATAATCACATATTCAACATGAAAGCTTGTTTTTCTTCTCTCATAATTTTTAAAAGATCATAAACATTTGGACAGTACAAAACAAAATATGTTATTTATTTTTAAGAACTCAGTTTGTGCTGAATTTCACCAATGTTATTTTCTTGTAATATATTAAATATAAATCTTTCAAAATCATATTATAGAATGGGCCATTCAAATAAAAAAAACAATCATCAGCCATGCTACCACACTCGAGTTCATCAAAGCCTGGCACTCCACAAGCAACTACATCAACACAATGACCTACAACCAGCCTATCCTAATCCTAACCATAACCCATACCTGACTCATCACAAGACCCTCACTTGACACATTCACACCTGACCCATCACAAGGCCTACTGACTACATAAAGCCCTTATAAACAGAATACTGTCACCTCCTAGCCTGGTAATGAAATGTCCAGAAACCAATCCACAAGCTCAGAGAATGAACTGTCTAGAAAACAATAGCTATATTACTTCTATAACTATATTGTCAAATGGAATGCAAAGGCTATACCTGAATTCAGAAACTAGCACATCAGAGTTTAAAGAAAATCATGTTCTATCAATCCTTCCTATTTAAATTACACTTTCCTCTTAGTCTTTGGAAAACAATCTGGTCTCAGTCTCATAACATGCATGTTACAAATGCCTGTTCCTATCAAGCAATGATCCTACCTTAGCCAAATTTTATACCATTTGAACCCAACTCTGAAACTCAAAAAGACAGGGAGAATTGGTATTGTTCAAAGCTTTGAGGTAAACAGAAATACTGAGAAGAAATTCACAAATAACATATATAAACAGTTCAAATGTTTGTACAGCTGTTTTCTCCTATTCAAATAAGTCCCTTTTCTGTACAAGCATATAAGGGGTTTTTTTTATTACTAAAATATTTTGAATTTCAATAGAATTAATGCAGAAAGCAAGGTGTTATTTAATCAGCTCACACAAGTCAAACTAGTTGCACATTTATCACTACAATTTTATTAATCAGAATCTGTCTTCCTTTCAAAGCCAATTGTGATATCAAACTTATATTGTAATATGAATTTAAAAGGAAAGTAAAAAATATTTCCAAACTGTATTTTGCAGAATATAGAAAGCTTAAGAGTTTAAATCAAATAGATGGGAAAAAATGTTCTGAAGAACTTGAGTTGCACCCAGCCACAGATAAAATTATAAGCCATTTTATTTTTTCAGTTTTAAATGATATTATGAATGTATGTGAATGTTAAATCAGAGAAATCAGTAACATTACCTTATATAATATTAAGAGTTCCTCCTTTTGATAGTTACTGAAGAATAAAAATTGTAGTGTTTTAAGTAAACTACAGTAATAACAATTAACCGTGCTTCCTAATTTTGAAGCACACAATATAGCATTAATTCTCTCTGTCTTGCATTAGTGTACTGGATACCAATTATACTGACAAATGTTGATGAATGATGTTTCAACTGAAAATTTTCTGAGATTTTAAAATTATGTTTTAATGCATTTCAGCATCTGAAAAAGTATTATTTAAAAGCTGTCTTAAATTTTAAAGTACATTGTCACAGCATATATATTGACATCTTTTGAGTTATATTTCAAATACCTTTAATTAGATTTTATATTTAATTTATTGATTCAAGGTATGCCAATTATGAAACCTGCTAGATGACTTAAATATTTAGTGTTAAAGCATATTACATCACAAGCTGCAACATTACCGTACCTATCTGTATTATTAGCTCTTCTGTGCTATAAACCAAGGCAGATGCAGATTTATATTAAAAATAAAGAGAAATATATCCATGGCACAACCATGAACAGATGCCAATTCCCATCACAATGCACATAATTGCATTGCACGTAAATGTTAAAGCTGTAACCCAACACATAATTTCTTTTAAAGAATCAAAATAACCAACATTGCATTATTAACATGGCAATTGTGTTTAGTAGTTGACAAGTATGTGTATCAGTATTTCATTAATTGCCAAACTGAAGAGAAGATTGGGAAACAATCAAATTATTTATTCCATCTATCACAAATACTGTAATTGCATCACATTTACATCCTAGTTTTATTATAAGAAGGTTGTTACTAACCTTCTTTTTGCTCTACTTTTTTACACGGAGTAGTAATGTATTGGAATCTCTTATAAATGATCAAGTTATTAAAAAATATTAAAATTCAGAAAAAAAATGTATAGAACATGTAATTGAAGCCTACATTTAGTTTACAGCATCTACAGCAAATATTGATTACATGCGACAGTGATGTCATCACACAACATAATTTGTCTGAAATGTTGGTTTCCAATGTCTGACATGACGCACTACTTGAATCATAATGCACACGTTGTTTGCCTACTCATTGCAAATACCCATGCAATTTAGTTTACTAACTAAACTAAAAACAGATTTGAGGATTATGGGAACTGAAACACATTATATAAAGTCAAGATTGGTGAAATCCTGTGATGTAAACACTAATCAATGTTATTGTTAGTCATTTTTTAGAGTCAATAACATATTAAAAGGGTAGCTTACAATTTATGAAAACAAACCAGATAAATATGTTATATGCCAAAGTCACAGCTATTCTGCTTTACAATGAGGAGGTATTCTTTGTCCATTATGACAATTTCTCTGATCCAATGATTCCAGAAGAATTGAATTACAACTCCAATCTGAAGAACATCAGATTGAAGAAATCTGCTCTATAATTTAAAAAATGGAATTTTTTTATAAAACCTATTTTCAAGGAGTGCTAATCGTCAGCCATACAGAATACAACTAAAAACTTTATTACAAAATTTTCTTCCATTAATAAAAGCTTAATGACAACTATTCACACATTCCTGGTTATTTATTCCCATGATGAATATGGGAAAGAGTATCAGTCTTTAGGCAAAGTCTGTTAGTATCAAAATGAAGATGAAAAGACATAAAATTTCTTTAAAAGCAAGAAGGAAGAAAATCAACAAAAATCAAAACTGTGAAGGATATCTTACAAATACATCTGCACATACCGGGCTATGATTAAGAGAGTGCTTCTGCCTATTTCATCATAGGGAACTGAGAGCTGGCTATATCAAGAGAAACATTAAAGAAAAAAGTGAGAAAGCGGCATAAAAGGCTGACCAAAATTATTATGCATTTAGGCCTGCTCTATCTTGCAAGAAAATATAAAGATTGGAGATGTTTAGCTTTGAGAAGAGGTAAATAAGGAGGGCCAGAACAGTTGTAGCAAATTATGTATGATATCAGTTTGATGGTGTTTTTGTTTCAAGAACTAGAACTGGAAGTTATATTACGGGGTATTAGGAAAGATAAATGCACTTATTCCTTCTGTACATATCCAATCCTTGTTTTGCAAGATACAGTGCAGTTGCCAGCTGAATCATTTCTTAGGGATTAGGCAAGGATGAAACTATCAGTGGATATGATAATAATGTCTAATATATCTGCAGCAAGAAACAATATCTCTCTGAAAATCAGTTGCTGATAAAGTAAGTAGAAGAATTCTATTATACTCATATTATGGATATGGTTTTATACACATCTAGTTCAACACTGTGGAAACAGAAAATTTTTTGGGTAGTAAGACTTATGTATTCCCTTATTTATCTGGAGGTTATTTTCCACAGCTTCTAAACCTACCAGTGTGAAATCAGCATCTGAAATTAGAATATTCAGGCTAAGGATGTTATTTTTTTTTAGCATTCAAAGGTAATTCCAGTTTGTCCTAGGGAAGGTGCAGATTTGAAAGAAATTAGGATGATGGATCCAGACTATTTTACCAAGTCACATGCAGTGTCCTAGTTATATATATATAATTAAAAACAAGCATCAGAGTGGCGGATATCCCTCTTTTCACTATGACTGGGATCACTAGGTTCAAAGCTCATTCCAGTGAATATTTAACACGCATGAAAATGGTGCTGGAGGGCAAGAAGCATATACTACGCAAAGAAAAAAGGTGCATGTTTTTGAAATAGTAAAACTTTGTAAAGCGATAGCAAAACTGATCTTGAGTCTTTTTTCTTAAGGAAAAAACAGATCTACATAAGTGCTTCTGTAGCTAAGTAGATGAATGCATGTTTGTTTTCACATTCTGAAACAATCAAAATAAATTTAAAGCAGTTCAAACTGCTTTGGGCAGAGTAAGAGTTTGTTACTTATCACGGACTCTATCCAACAGATGTCTGTCATAACCAACTGAAAACATACACGTCGACTGCAAAACTGCTGATCACACTCCCAGCCAGAAATATCTGCTGGTGTTATTATTTTTCGTTAGAATGTTACCCACCAATGTGGAAGATTTTTTTCCCATCTAACATAAGGGCCTCTTCCCAATACAATTCCATAGTAGTTAAGTAGCAAGCAAAAGATCTCGTAGTTTAATAATAATATATTAAAAAGCAATTTAAAATTAGCTAGTTTCAGTTACAACATCTGGGGATCAAGTCAGTTCACTGTGTTTCTTTATAAAGGGTGAAATATAATCTGGACATTTGTAATATTATAAGCCATGGTTTCTTATGTACAGCTAAGTTTCCCATTATAATAGAGAACATAAAAATACTCAAGATTAAAACCTAATAAAAAACAGTTGCCATTTCCTTTTCCTATTGTTTATGTTTCTTCTGAGGCCGCCACTTTGTAAAATATTCCCTATACAGATCAAAACATGCTGTGCCTGGATATGTGCTAAACAATGACGCTACTTTTAAGGCATTGCCAATTTAGCAATAGAATGAAGCCACATTTATGACTATGACCTCAACTGACATTAAATACAATGTAGTAATAAATAAATTATAATTGCTTGCAGAAATCTCTGAAAGTATACACAAACCAAAATCTGCAATTCACATATTTTGCTATTTTGGTGGTCTAAGCAACAAAAATATAAACTACAAAATTTCCAGAAACAGAGCAAATGTTTCTTCTGAGTTGTACTAGGCCAACACTTCATATCAGGCTCACGATGAGTGCTTGAGATGCATTGGTCCATAAAATAATATTAAATTTGGCCCAAGGCAACAACTAATGATTTATAACTCCCTTCTGAAAAATATATCATTTCCAATTTGATAGAAAAGCATTTAAGCAAATAAACAGCAAATACCATCAATTTTTTTTTTGCAATCAGAAGTTCCTGTTTCAGCAAGGACAATTCTGCACATATTATGTTCAATAACATATCAGTTTCATTATTCTAATATTACTTATCTGACAATACACCGGTAACATTGAAAATTTCAGAGGTTGATCCAGACATGGATCTTTATCATTTGATGGCTAGTATATAAAATGAATGTATGTGTAAACAAACTGCTGTGGTCATAGCATCACAAAGCACCACTTTTTTAATAAAACAAGTTCACTCATTGATATATGCATCCTTCAAGTGTGTTCCCCTAATGATGAGCCCAATGAAATTTGAAATAAACTTGGCTTAAATCAATAAAAATTGATGTTCAAATGGTTAGAGATATGGACAACTATGCCAACAAATCAGAGAAATACCCAGGGAATCACCACTCACATGACCCACAGCAGATATTACATTGCAACATATAGAAATTATAGTACTCCCATGCATACAACCAAAAAAATGAATCTGGTATGTAGATAGTAAGAATAAAATTAAAAAAGGAACTAGAGAAGACTTATGAAGCAATCAGTATCTTCAAAGAAATAAAATTCACAAGGGAAGAAGAAACAACACAGTACCCTTTGTGGACATTCTCATCAACAGAGCAAACAATGGGAAATTAGAAATGCCAGTCTATATAAAAAAAACCCCACCATTCTACGCTAACCAAGTGCTCCATTACCAAAGTAACAACCCACCTGCCAAATGGAACTATGTAAGAACATTCTTGCCATGAGTAACCCAGAACACCAAGAAAAGAAAACAGAACACCTAGAAAACATCTTTAAACAAACTGGATGCCCATGAAAATTTATCACGAAATGCCTGGCTACTCAACTCACTATAGAACAACCAACACAAACTATGAGAAGGATAACATTCCCATATATCAAAAAATCTCAGAAACTACTAACAGATTATTACAACCAGTAAGTATCATCACAGTATATAAACGAACTAAAGCCGACCAAAAGATGTGTTCTAGTCTTTTTATTTCTTTCTTTCTTAGTTATTTATTATTATTTTTAATGGTGTGAAAATGTTATTTATTTCTGGGTGGCTTTTGATGGCTGAATTGTTTGGATGCCAAGCTTCCACAAATTTTCTACTGTTTTTGATTTAACATAATCTAGGACGCTCAGAGTTTCCCAGTTAGAACTATGATTGAATCTGTCCATGTGTTGTGAGAATAAGGAGTTTTCATGGTATCTTCTGACTGTTTGATGTTCATAAATGTTTTCTGCTATTCTTCTGCCTGTTTGTTGTACATAGTGTCTATGTTACAAACAAACAACACTGTGTGTTATAAATGACTCGTGGCTTTTTTTTCCCTTTTTGGACTGTTGACTCAAACTAGGTCTTTTGATTTACCTGAGATGTTCCCCCAGCAACCAACACCTAGCTAACCAGGAATTAACATCAGATAAACAAGCAAGAAAACTATACCCTAATCAAGGAAAAAACTACACACACACGCAAAAAACAATTGCAATGTAAGTTAATGAACATAAACAGAAGCAAATCCTGTTCTTACTAGTACTTATGATGTTACTTGGTGGGTTGTGAAAGATCTGCAACTAAACAACCAAGTTCAAAGAGTACCAAGGGTTCCACAATTTAAGTTCATTCACCAGGGCTAAAAAAGAAAAAATAAAGCAATACAAAATAACAAACAGGATTTATTATCAAGATGATTCATTCCATATCTGAATAAAGCAATTCCTTTTTTAAAGAGGCTGGTAGAATTGTGGAACACAAGGTACACAAACATGAAATTACAATCCAGAAAAGATTTTGTGAAATAATTACAGTTAAACGGAAACTATTTGTTCTTCATTTTAAGGCCCATATTGTACAAAGATTTTAAAAACAAGTAAGAAAGTCCTTAAATTAGTTTTCCATTGAATGAATGAATGAATGAATGAATGAATGAGAAAGTGTCAAGATGGCAACAACAATGATGTGATCAAAGCTCTGCCTGATTTGTTTGTTTGTTTGCTATATATTTCTCACCATACCCTATAGACACCTCTGAGGGAAGGCAGCTGATAAACACTTGTAACTCCTACCCAAAACAGCAAATGAATGAAGCAATGTCAAAAACTCTTTCTAACAATTTATTATGCTATCATTGGACCAGTTGTATCTTCCAATGTTATTGACAGATGAAGAAAAATAAAAAGTTTTTAAAAAGAATAATTTCATCTCTCAAGACAAAAAAAACTCCATATCTTTTCCTCAGCCATTATTGCCTGCATTTTCCCCCCACAAGAAATGCCAAGTGTGAACCAACGCATTGCCCTAAAAATACAAGGCCAGAGTCATGTCCAAGGAGTATATACAAAGCAGTCATCTGAAAGAATTTTGTCATTGCTGGCACATGAGAGCTAGACATTAGGCTCTTCCTATATAATATGGGGGTACTCACATTATTTGTCTGATACAAAAAGGAGCCACATTTCTCATGCTAACAAAAGTAATGCAGTAATAGTTCTAATACAACAAACCACATTTCAACCCACCCAAGTGGGCAATAATAATCATTTAATTATGGCAAATATATTACACTTTTTTCAAATGCCACAAAAATATGATATCATCTATATAAATTATCACTTGATTTTTAATAGTCATGCAAACAATAAACTAAATGATTGCATGATGATGAATAAATTAATATAATTTAACCTGAAGAAAATTAGAACTTTGCATTCCAAACAATTTGATACAAGGAAGGAAGGAAGGAAGGAAAACAAAAACTTTTACTGTATTAATTGACTGAAAGTCCTTTGTTAAACTTAATGCAAAAGCATATACAAACAAAATAAGTTCATACAAATTATTATAAACACATTGATTATTCACTTCAATTTTTATGCTAGATATAAGCTGTAAGTCATCAAAATGGCTGGTTTAAAAAAAGATTTACCTTATCCTGTTTAAATTGCATTTAATTAATAGGATGATAAAATGTTTGCAATATGGATTCTCTATATAATGTATGTATAATGTATTATACTGCTGACATTCATGCACAGTTTTTTGCAAACTATGTTTTTACAGAATAATGGACTATAATGGCAACCAAAATTTTTCACTACACATTTGGATGGAAAGAAGATAATGGAAATCACAGAATCTGATCATGTCAAATACAATTACCATTACTTCACTGTTATAAAACTTGACTTTAAAGTTTTTATGATCAAATTTGAAAGAATTATTGTCTTTCTAAAGTCTCTCTGAAAAACAGTATAGACCTAATTTATAAAGTTTTGTAAAGCAATTAAACAGAAATGCTGTACTTTTAAAATAAATGGTACAATATAATCTGTACTGCAAACTCACAGACAACTTTATGTGCCTAGTTCTGCCAAGCTGCATGGAGTTGCTCACCGACTTAAGAACAACTATACTGCTAGATATTCTTGCTGTCTGTTTATATGGAACTAAACTTAGAAACCAAGGCTAATAACTTCATCACGAAACTGTCAAAATGCATAGGATACATATATGGGTCAGTTGGTTTTCTTATAGCAAAAAGTGCATATTTTTATGAAACTCCTACCAGCTACAAGTTATTTCTCACACTGAAAAAAGGATTAGCAGTTACTAAAACAATAAATGGATACAAAATGCCAATTCTTCATAGAAGAGAGAGTTGTCCAATCTCCAACATACAAAAAGCAGAACATGAACAAGGGTTTAGTTGCCTCTACAGCCAAATTTAAAAATAGACCACATTTTTGGAGTCTTGTGCTATATCCGTTACCTTCTTTCTAATAAACACTAGTACCCAGATTGTCCAAACAATCCAAACCACAAGGAAAAATGTTACACCATGACCATTTTCTGTACTATCTACTTTTAGTTTGCTCAAAGAAAAATCTCATCTAACCTGTTAACAAATTTGACAGACAAAATGCCACAAGTCTTGTCCTACTGATTGGAAATCAAGAGCCCTTTGGCTCTTTCTGGCTTATGTAAAAAAAAATCATATTAGCGAGGCATTAGATTTTCTGATTTTCTTTTGCTGCCAGTTCGGACTAGTTCTATAGGAATAGTTGTTACAATTATGCAGAGTTCAGAGAACCTGAAATTTGCATCACTGACTGGCCCCTACCGCCCCTCTCACTTACTCATCAAGCCTGGCCTACCTTGGGCAATGCCTAGAGTCATGCCTGCAGCATAGCTGCTGGTGCTCTCTGGTTCCCTTGCTTGCTTCAACCATGTTGATCAACCCAGCTGATCTCGGCATGGTGAGTCTGCCTTCACTTCTCACCCAGCTACCTCCCACAGGGCCCTGCCATGCTGGCCTGCCTTCCCTACTTCCTTCCATTTAGCCCGCAGCCCAGCCATGCTTCCCTGCCTTCTTTGTGGGGAAGAGAAGCAGCCGGCTGACACACACATACACATACTTGATATTGCTTCTTCCTCTATTTTCCCAACAACAACCCTGTGAGGAAAGTTGTACTACCTATCTATGAAGAAATTGCATAAATGTAATGACATGCATATACTAAAGAGCAGTAACAGATTTAATCTCCAAAACCAATAGTCCTGTGATTTGTATTTATGATTGGTTGGTTGGTTTCACTTCAACAAACTAGCACAATTACTAAGACCAAATCTAACATAGGATTTTGAATAGAAATGTGTCACCCAGTCACTCAGGCTTCTATCAAATATCAAGTATGCTCATTATAATTAATTAGCATGTTGATGCTAACATGTTTGATAAGGCTGCAAAATGGGGAGCTTGGTCACAATCTTCTACTTGAAGATATGCCAAATGACCTCACTTAGCCCACCATAATAGGGATGGACAAACTGACCTTAGCTGGATTTATTTTTTCTCCTTCATTTGGATAGTTGAAAGTTATATGGTGTATATCAGGGGTGGGCAATTATGGCTCCTTCATGACTCATGGACTTCCCTTTTTGGCGAAGGCTGTTGAGACCGTGGTGGCACGGCAGCTTCCCCGGCATCTGGATGATGCTTTATATCTGGATCCTCTCCAATCGGGCTTCAGGCCTGGTTTCAGCACGGAGACGGCTTTGGTCGCATTGGTTGATGATCTCTGGAGGGCACGGGACAGGGGTTGCTCCTCTGTCCTGGTCCTATTAGATCTCTCAGCGGCTTTCGATACCATTGACCACGGTATCCTGTTGCAGCAGCTGGAGGGGATAGGAGTTGGAGGCACCGTGTTACGGTGGTTCTCTACCTTCCTCTCCGGCTGCTCACAATTTGTGTTGGCAAGGTGGCAGAGATCGACCCCGAAGCCCCTAATATGTGGGGTGCCTCAGGGGTCGGGGCTCTCACCCCTCCTGTTTAACATCTATATGAAGCCGCTGGGGGAGATCCTCCGTGGCTTTGGGGTGAGTTTTCATCAATATGCAGACGACACACAGCTGTATATTTCCACCCCGGGCCACCCCAAAGAAGCCATCAAAGTGATGAGCTGCTACCTGGAGGCCATGCGGAGCTGGATGGGTCTTAACAGGCTTCAGCTCAACCCGGCCAAGACCGAGTGGCTGTGGTTTC
>JAEANM010020733.1:0-12028 GCA_017656035.1 Myanophis thanlyinensis
GCATGGGATGGTCAGAGCCGCACAATTTTGTTCACCATTAATTTCAGTCTTTGAAGCTCCATGCTCTGAAGCAGCAGCAAAGAAAACCCCCCACCAAGCTGGCTGCAAAAATAAGACAATCCAGACTGCCTTAAACAGAATACCAAATGGCCTTGTATCCCCGAGATGGGAACTGACGTCAGTCCAGCTACATTTTTTTTTTTTTGATATTTCCCCCAAATGTAGAGCATTTAAAAACTCTTTAAAACTCAAGCATCTTTATTTAAACTGTTTGATTCTGCCTCCGAACAGAATTAGTGTTTTACTTTGTGGAATTGTTTAGCAAATAGAAATATACACACTAGAAAACCAAATTAACATTAAGATGCCTTAATTTGGCATAATTCAGTAACAGCTTTGCAGTGTTAGAACCAATTGCTTTTCAATGGTTATACTTGCATCCATTTGAGGCATTCACTGACTGAAGTCATATGGCAGATAAGTTCAGTGAAAGTCAGAACCTGTGTGGTAGAAGAGTTGGCAGGCATAGTTTTCCTGAAGACGGGTTTAATTGCTGAGGTACTATAGAAGCAGCTTATTTAGGATACCTTTCACAATGACTCTAAGTATTCAGTTGAGGCTAAAAATATCTCATTTGAAGAAATGAAAACAGTGACTGCCTAGATATGGGTGTTTGTTTTTTTTCGATTAAGGTCGACAGTGAATCTAGAAATTCTTCATATATGTATTTCTTCCTGTTAATGAAGTGTTTATTACATGGAAAATATTAAAGTATGCCTAACCAAATCTTCAGTTGATGGATGGAACATAGTGTAGGAGTCAATTTATAGTCAGTGCAACTGCTTAGGGAGTGTACAATATGCAGTGGCTTACATACTTTGAAAATAATTTAGAAGTGCTCCAGGCTAAGCAAGCAGCATAGTACCTCTCTGCTATTCAATAAGCAACCTGCTTTTTTTTTCTCAGGCTACAGTAGAAGTCTGAAAAATTTGTGCTGCATAAATGTCACATTAAAGCAGTGGCATCTTTTATGGTTGTATAGAAGCCCACCCAAAGTCAGGCTGCTTTAATGAACAGCAAAGAAGTGCTGTATTTATATTCAGTCTGACTCACTTTCTAACATATGATGCCTAAGCATGTAATCTACATCTAAGCTGAGGTATACTTGAGAAAATGAGATTTTTCTTTGTGGGTTTACATAAAATGCATAACTTTATCATGTATTCATTAGTTTGGGTGAAGCAGAGCATCAGTAAATCATTAGTTATGTTAAATTTTTGGATTAGTTCTACATATTCTTAGAATAAATTCATATACAAACTGGTTTCTATGGCTTATGTAAGATGTTTAGAAATCAGCACATCTAAACACATCACAGAAAGTCTATATACTGAAGCACCGGCTTGATTATCAGATCATCAAACACAAGAATATTACTGTGACAAATTTGTTTTATGAAGCCTACGGAATATAACTGATTAGCAAAGATACAATTAGTTGGAATTAAAAGTGCTGTGAGTTTTTAAAATAAATGCTCAGGACTATTTTGCATTTCTACAAGGCACTGTTATAGTAACATTTTTGAAATAAGACAGAAGAAATCTTTTTGGAAAAAGGTTCTAGCCGAATGTATAACATCAGGATTAAGTGCAGATTTCACCACTGGCATTAAGAGGCAGAAAAAATGACAAGCAATAACAAATAGCCTGTAAACACAATTTAATATATTTTCTTTGAACTTTATATTTACAGTAGCTGTTTTCAGAACAAAGGATTTGTGAAAATGTACATCTTCTGACCTGCTTTGATACATATTTTTAACACTGGAAAGCATCTCCTTCATCCCCTTTTGCCCAGAACCCATGAACTCAGCCCTTCCCTATTATTAAGAAGGTAAAAGCTATAGTTCTGTTTACACAACTTAAATGATTTATCTGAAGACATACATGCCCTAACCCTTTTCCATAAACAACATTTCTCTTGTGAATCTCTTCATCTTGAATTTATTTACTAAGGTACACTAGTTTTATTTGACTCAGGTACATCAACATAACATTCATTCAGTTCATGTTTAGGGCCAAATTCCATTCCAGAGTGTTTGAAAAAGGATAGCATGGAAGCGTTCTTTTAAATACTAGGTAGAACAAAACTATTAGATTCTTATGACCTTCTGGTGATTGCCAATATTTTGTGCCTTTGTAATAAGGTTTAGTTTGTTCCATAACAATTTAAAATCTTTGCAAATAAATATTGAACTTCAAAAGTTATCATGAAAACTTCTTGTTTGCCCAATGAATTCAAGGAACATTGGAAAACACAGTTCCCAACATCCAGGGAAATTGGGAACCAAATAAAGTAAATTCACTAGTAAGTGTGGATACTACATTATGTGTGCACAGATGGTGGGCTCCACAATTATTAGAAGCAATGGAGGAAGCTGCTTATTTGAATTACATGGATGACTAGGGGAAAATCACATAAAATTCAGTTTTAACGCTAGATTTTATTTCCAGTTATGTCCAATGAATGTTGTGAATATGTGTGAGACTGTAGATCTTAACTATTATTTCATATACATTAAAAGTGCACAAACATAAAAAAGCTTTTCACATAATACTAAATACAGTAATAGGAGTGTTCAAGCAATATATGTGTTCACTGAAAACATGATTTTGAGGTCATCCTATCTAAACTATTTAGTTTATGCAGGGTTATATTCCAGGTGCATATTCCTGCATAGACTAGACAGTAAACTTGCCATGGCTATATAAAGGATACAAGGTTGAGGACTTGATTTACTATCTAGTATCCAAATACAGATGATATAAACTGGGTTGGAGATGAGAGGGCAAAATCATTATCAAAACAAGGCTAAGGAGAGATAAGTGAAATTTATTTTACAGAGCCTGATGGGGACAGATTTTATCCAAAAACATTAATCTAAGACATTTGTTTAAAAAAATGAGCATTACCTTTGGATACAATTCATTCAGAATATTCATTCAACCACAGTACCAGCACATTGATTCTAGCATAATTAGCAGATTTTTAAATGCCATTATTTTCTTACATGAAAATCCATGTAGAGATCCATGAAATGATCTCCTAAATATATTAAATAGTATGTTCTTAATTTGAACTCCACACACATTAAAACAACAATAATACAAAGCAAAACTAACTGTGTAATGTCATAGTCATAGGGAAAGCTGTAAAATAAACTTAGCTTACAATTCAAAACATGGGGCAGATGAAAATGCAAGGTAAGAAAAGTGATAAATCTTGGAAATATTAAGTTCACCGTAGAATTAAATCATGCTTTCAAAAAAGCTGAATATACTGTATGTTAGAAACTAACAACTTTGCTTTTAGAGTTATATTAGAGAGTTGGGAGAATGACAAAGGATAGGTATGGATTTGTTTGTTTGTTTATTTGCCTCTAGTTCTAGGATTATAAAAGGGGGTTCTGATAAAGATTTAAATACCAATTCAGTAGACATGGTGTGTGTCAATTGTTGTCATTATCAGTGTAAACTATTTGCCCTTAAATTTAGTTCAGTAATTATGATGGCTGTCTTCACATCTGATAATTATGTTTGCCGTTCCATATGCTAAACATGGAAATTCCTATTATGAAATATTGCTAAACCAAAGACACTTATTTAATCAACGTGCAGCCAATAATGACACATACCCTTCTGCTATTTGCACCAGGGATCAACTGTGGGCTTTGAGAAGGAGAGCCGTTTCAGTGCAAGAGAATGATTCGTGTGACCACTTTGTCTTCATGACTCTGAAGCTGTTTGCGGCTGGTTAGCAAAGAACAGAGATCTCAATGTCCCCTGATGGAAAAAAAAATAATCATCAGGACTGCAAAGATGATGATGACTGCCAAGATAACAAGCAAAATCCGGTTCTGGATGATTCTAGGAGGAGAAAAAAAGAGAAAGGGGTAAAAGACAGTAAAAGATGTGTAGGTCAACTGATTTTCTATGCACATTTCCCACAAAACGTAGACAAGTAGTCTTTAAAATTATTTGCTATATCAATTTTGCTTATTTTTCCTTCTGAGAAATAAGTAGATAATTTCTTCTCTTGGTTTTTTAAGTGTTTAAGAATGAAAATTAATGGAAGATGAATTTGCTGGTGTTGAGGCAAACTAAATTCCATTTTTTTCTCTCCATTACCTTTATTTTCTCTGGAAGACTACTTTTTCCTTCTTTTCTGTGTTTTATAAAATAATGATTACCCCCAAACGAAACAGTGATGTGCGTGAACTCGCGCGCGCACACACACACACATTTCTACATTTTTTATTTTGCCTTTGCCACAGTTCTGGATCACTCCTTTTTCCAGATATACATTTTAAAATGATAAAATATTTTATATCATTTTTAAAGAAAAAAGTACAGGGCCCCAAGAATTTTACTTTGGCTATCAGTTCCTTAATGGATTAGCCAATAAAACATATACATGAATTATATAAATCATTGTTTAATTAGTCGTCTAAACTTTCTCTGTTATGTATGACACACAGACACATCTAGAGACACCCATGCGTACACACACCCATACACAAGTAGTCCTTGACTTAGTTAATTCAGTGACCATTCAAAGTTACAACAGCACTGAAAGATGTAACTTACGACCATTTTTCACACTTACAATCATCGTGGCATGCCAATGGTCATATGATCAAATTCAGGCTTGGCATCTCATTCATAATTATGACAGTTGATATAATCTAGGGTCATGTGATAAACTTTTGTAACCTTCTGACAAGCAAAGTCAATAGGGAAGCCATATTCACTTAACAACCCTGTTATTAATGTAGCAATAGCAGTAATTCCCTTAACAACTTGGCAAGAAAAACTGTGAGTCGTAAAATGGGGCAAAACTCACTTTACCAATGTCTCACCTAACAACAGAACTTTTGAGCTCAATTGTGATTGTATGTCGAGGTTTACCTGTATATATCTATATAACTACATCTATCCTGACTACTGGATTGCATAGAAAAATGGATTTTGTCACATTATCTACAAATACCATAACCATTATGCACCTTCTAGAATAATTTTCCCATTTCATCTACAGAAAAGACATTTTGCAATGAAGTAAGCATTTACCGGGATAGAAAGATGATGCAATTACTGTTATCAAGTATCAAGTTAATTTTGAGGGAAAGGATAATTTATTATAAAGAAGCATGTGTCAATGTGGATTTAATGCTCTAAAAGCCATCTTTGTCTCAATAGCATAGACAGAGTAATAAGGCAAGCTTTATCCTGCTGTATAGTAAGGAAGGACCAATAAAAAGATTCAGAAGCAATAAGACTTTGTGTTATTCACCAGTTGCAGAGATGAATCTCTTATTTTGTTAGCATACAAGCAATCACACATCACTGTTTAAAGGACAATGAGTAATTTAAGAGCTTTTAAAACAGAACAAGTGTAAATCATATCAATCATAATCATTATGATTGAACAATCAGAACTGTTTCTAGGAGATATTTTTAATAATCCAACATAACATTTTAATCTATATACCTCCCATAAGAGTCGGGATGATTTGGCTATATAATCTGTATAATCAGAATCAGATACAAAAAGAAAATAAATATTAGAAACTTTTATTGAAAGTTTCAATGAGATTGGGTGCAATAAATTTATCAGGCTTAGTTATCAATGAGTTAAACAGATGTATTTTTTAAAGTTTGCAAATTGTAAACTCTATAAATTGTAATTTCTTGTACACCACTCTTCTCCAACACACACATACAAAGTAATGGAGATAGGTCAAGATGCTTTGGAAAGTAAGAGAAAGCCTTAAATCAATTTCAGATCACTCCCTGTTTTTTTTCACAGTGTTCCCTCTTGCTCCAACATTCACCTTAAAAAAAAAAAGTAAATGGATGGATGAAAACTGTCACATCAGACAAACACACTCCCCTGTCACACTTTAAAAGGACCAGCTCTCTATCCTCCTGACAGGTTACAAAATGATCACATTTGCTGACACGTCTTCCGCAAAACTGCTTTAGTGCTTGTGTCCACTTTGCTAGCAGGAGATGAATGGCCTGTTTTGTCCTCATTTATCACTTAAAGCTAAACTAAGATCTGTCTCGTTTATTTTTCCTTTCCTCAGTAGAAAGGATAGCACAGCATTAATTCTCCCACGATGACAGCTAATTCAAACTTAACAGGCAATATTTACTCTGCCAAAAGAAGCAGAGTTCTCTGTCTTTCTTCGAAGGGAAAAAAAAACATGTTTAATGGTCTAACAAACTAAAGCTAATTAAAGGGACTTCTGCTTCTTATTAGTTTGCAATGTGGATTAACACCTGAGCTTAGAGCTTTCTTCCCCCTCTCTCTTTTTCATTCATTCTCTTTGTTATTTTATTTCCCTTTTCATATGGGGTATTCTCTAAAACAACACCTGAGAGACAACTATTTGACCAAAGTAACTAACTGCATGAAAAGCAGTCTACAGATTTCTCTGCTCGGTCTCATCGATCCTGTGTGGGGGGAAAAATACCTTAGGAAAATTGAAACTGGGCAAAAAAGTACATTGAAAAACATGAAGAGGCTTTTAAATTCAGCCTTAAATAAAATAGAGTAATATGCCTCTAATACAACTGTGGCTGACAACCATTGTATGTATGGGATGAGAGCTCCAAGGCATCCATAATGCTAATGTGCAGAGGATTAAGCATGGATGATATTTCCTCATTTGAGCACATATTTGGACAAATGCATATATCTAAGTCGTTAGCGTTCTTAAGCCATTGCCTCATATCTGACCTAGTTATTGGTGTTTCAGTACTCTTAAATTAAACAGGGGGAAAGAATAAACGAAATTATCTCTTCACATGTTTCACTTCTGATTTTCTGGCTGCACACTTGATTGCAAGATTAGTTAATCGGCAAACTTGTCTCTAAAATCCTCCTCATGAGAAGACAAATCTTTGCAGACCCCCACCTATATCTGCTAATTAAATGTTCCATTAAAGTGCAAATGTAGGATATGTATATCAAAGGTTAACTTTGAGGAATTTGAATTAGCTAGCCAGCTCATTGCATCTAAGGATACAACGGTTGAACAGAACAAATTAATCATAAAATAGGATGGATGCTATCAAAACTCCTTTCAGAATTATCGCTATTCTTTATATTTTACTCAATAATCAGATTCTTTTCCATTGTTGCAAAAGTTATATTGGCTTCATTGCTTCACTACTAGAGAAGCAGAGCAAATAACATCTTGGAAATATTGCTGGAACAGTAACGTTCCACTTCGGCAGGCAACAGGAGAGAATAAACCATGAAAAACTTTGATTCTGCCAGTAGCACATTTCAGACTGCAAGTCAACAACCCAGAGCACTAAAGAAACGAATTGGGGGCACTGAGTGGGATTTCAGTAACATTCTGTAATCAAACCAGCTCAGATGGCAGAACAATGGAGTTGGCATTGACAGGGCCCATCTGTAAAGAGGTTTCTAATACTGTCACAGCCAGACACTGCCAGTGGGTATAGCTCCAGGCAAAGCAACAAGAAATTTCAAGTGGAGGAGGGAAAGAAAAAAAGTAAGGATCACCATCATCTGCAAAAAGCCATATAGCTTACTCACTAGCAAAAAAACAAAAACAAATGCTATCTGTAACTTTGGATTCCCTTCACCTAAAAAAAGTCAGCACACTCAGTCATACAGGGAAGCCAGAGCCTCCTTTGAAAATGCAAAGCATGTTTACAGGGTAAATAATTTAAGAAAGAATATATACTTGAAAGGAGACACCATGGAAACATCATGGCTAAATGCCTGAAGGCAAAAACTTGTGCATTTGCATGCCGCATTTTATTAAGTTAGCACACTGTAGCTTTAAAAGAGTGGATGGCCAAATTAAAAGGAATGTGTGACTAAAACTTCAAGGATGCTCCCAGTTTGCATTATGAATCACAGTATTGCTGATATTAAGATGAATTATCTGTTGATTCTGTGCAGCCTACATATAGAATTCACAAAGTTTTTCCTATAGACCTACAAACTGCTGTTATAATAATGGGCAACAAATTCAGATTTTTTAAAAAAGTTTTTCAGACACTTGGACAACAGGACTGTACCCATGAGAATTAAATCATACATTAAGCTCGCTGAGTAAATGTGTCACCAGAAATGATAGGGGAAAACTTTTCCAAATAAATTGTACTGGACAAAATCTATTCCAGATTTCCACAATCTAGGAAAGATTGGACTATTGCAATAAATATTGATTTTTATTATTCTGGAGAAAGTACAGGATTTATAACGTTTGATTTCAATGAATGACTCTTTAATCAATCATGGATTCATCCAAATAGCACTAAGCAGAACCTAGATTTTATCTATAATTTCTAGATCTACTATTAATAACAATCATTCATTTTAGCTCATTCTTCTTAGAGTCCCACCTATGCGCTTTTAGTATAAATTTGTCAGAAACCAAACAGAAAAATGGGCAGGATTGGCTTGATTTCTGAATTGATATTACAAAATGCTATATTAGAGTGCAGATAAACTCTGTACATAAAACATCAACCCTTCAAGGATAAAGGAAGGTAATTTTCAAAATAAACTCCTGGCCAAAAGTTATCAAGTCTATATTTTATAGTCTTGCCAATTCTACTGCTTTGCATGAATTTAATGTGACAAAATTACATATTTACAATTTATGCATCTATTCTGTGATGAATTTTTCAGTTTGACTATATTTGCAGAAATTTCAAAATACAGTATACCATTCCTATCATTATATGATATACTTAAGCTATTGTTATGTTAAACATTCACTGAAATCCTTTAAGAAACAAATAAAGCTGAATTTGTTAAGGGGAAGGGCATAACATTTAATATTCCAGGTTAAAATCGTCTACATTATTTAGTGCAATACATAAGCCCTTGATTTATGACCACAACTGAGCCCAAATAGACTAGATTAGATCAATGCTATGCTACCCTACACTACGCTACCCTACTCTATCCTATCCCAAATGGACTAAGGAAAATCTACTCATATACAAACCAAACCAACTGACAAATGCAAATCCAATAAAAATATTTTAAATTTATTATTAAAGGTTAACAATAGAAAAAATGGAATCTTAAAAATCCAAAGTAATTGAAGTAGTGATTGAATTATTAGGATCAAAGGGCAGGAATTGGTTTTCCATCCTATCATCGTACCCATTCTCAAATCTGTTTGTATTGGAATTTCAAAAAACTGCTCATAAAATACAATCTGGACTACCATGCATGTAGGTCTGAATGTCCTACATTTTGATGGCCTGTCCAAGCATTTAGTTTCTATAGTTATTCTAAAATTGAGAGACCACAGAAATCACAATGAAGTCTAATTCAGATTTAATAAGGGATAATTACTTTGATGAAAGGAATAACGTTTTGTATCATATTGTGGAGCAGAAAATTTATACCTAGGCAACCATATTAATATGGTGACTGAAAGCATCATTAATAGTCCAGGGAGAGGAGAACACTGAGAAAACAGAACAGAACAATATTCCACTAGAATTACTGCCTGGCAAACAAACTTAGTCTTTTATGTTGTAAACGAAGGAACAAAATAGGACCATATGTTGTGGTTATGTAAGCCTCCCCCCAAAAATATTAGAAATACATCAAAACATTCAGAAAATCTTGAAAATGAAATTTGAGCTGAAATGACAGAAATGACAGATTAGGTATATTGGGTATCAATTATAATTATTATTGTATATACAAATCCAGAAAATTTACTAATTCCACAATTTGATACATGTTGACAGCTGTAAAAACAAACTTGGCTCAATATTTGAAAAGACAAGTCGTTTCTTCAGGGGAAGAAATGGTCGACTGAAGACAAAAAAGTAGAGCCATCAACCATGGCAGAGTACAGCCATATAATTCAATAATTCATATAATTCAATAATTCCTCTCAATACAACCCCTTCTAGGGTTCCAAGAACCAGGTGAGGGTTATCAGCCAGATCAGAGATTCAAAGTTTCTTACACAAACAGGAACCATGAACAAGAGCTGGAAGTCAGACATTGTTTCTAGCAAAGCAAAAGAAGCTCAGAGTTGCTTTTTAAATAAAGTTTCATCCAGGTGCCACTCATCAAGAGATTTACTCCCTTGATGGTAAAGAGACCATTGCTCCTCTGCTCTCTTCTCTACTTGGATGCGAGGGACATTTGCCAAAAGGGTCAAGTGGCATTTCAGGAGCACAATTGTGATAAGATTGTTGGGGGTCGTTGTTTCAAGTACTTAGGAATAGTCTTATTCGGCAGTATGAAACTCCACAGAGACCACATTTTTATTTATTTATTATTTATTATCAAGATTTCTCTACTGCCCCCTCTCCCGAAGGACTCACATTACATCACTGAAATGTTCAGAGCAGCTCATCTGCCATCTTTAAATTCCTCAAGAGAAGAGGTGACCGGTACATTTTTGCAGCACTCAAATTATTGGAAGTCAAGTCATTTGCATAACTTCTTCCATTTTGCATTACTGAAACTTGCTCTGGGCAAATGCCTAAGATTGGCTCTTCAACCCACAAAAGATGTTTTTAATATCACTTTGAGATTAAAGACAGGCCTCGTGAAAATGAAAGATAGAGTGTGGGTGACCATACTCAACTATTAGCTCAAACTATCCTTTTTTTCCTCCTAAGCCTTGCCCCATTAACTATGAGGGATGATTTTCAGTCCACATGGAAAAAGGCGATGGCAAACTAAAATTGCTCCTCTCCATGTTTTCTACTCAGCATGGGGTATGATCAGGCCAAAACATTCATTATACAGCATCTAACAGACACAGAGTGCCAACAGGTCTCCAACATTTATTGCCAGTAAATCCAGCAAATACTCTGCCTCCTCTATAACAAACTAAATTCCTAGTACTTCTCTCTAAGGGCCTTTACTCTGGCACAATGTCATGCCCACCCATCAGGTGTCCTTGAAAGCTGATACATGTTGATTCCATATCTGGAGAGATGGTACCACTGTAACTTAGGACACATAGAAATAACACATATGCTTCTCCAGTGCCTATATTATAGAGACATTTGTACAAGACTCATCTCATCATTATTACATAAATATCCAGGGTGCACAGGACAATTCTATACCTCCCTATTACTATATTCTTCACAGTAGTGGTTAAAATCCATCAGATGTTGACCGAACCTCAATGAGCATCTAGTTTGTCATACTAGAGTAATTTGTACTGTGATAGATTCAATCTGCCACATGTTAACTTCTATGCTCTCATATATCCTTTAATGCTCCTGTCCCTTTTTTAAAGAGTCATTTAGATGTTTGTTTTAGGTATATACTGTTTATTTTACATCTTGTAGCTTTTTATAATTAGGATTATTTTTTAGATTCTGATATATTATTTTTGTTTTTCATTGACTTTATCCTACCCTCTTTATGTTGATCTTTGACTGTAATAGATTTGATTTGATTAGATTTCAGAACCTAGGTTCTGAACCTAGGAAGAAAAAACGTCATCAGCTTTATTTCACTAATCATAGCATATAGTACACAGAGAAAAAGCTAACAGGAAGAAAATAATTACTGGGGTAACCCTAGTTTCATTTACATGTCACAAATTTTAAGAAAACAAAATGAACAATCTCCAAATTCTAACTCTTGTGATACAGAGGCAAAAACTTCAACCTTAACTGTGATTTTAATCACCCAACTCTTTCAAAATATCTGAATGATTAGATCATGGACATCATTTTGCCATTTAGATATATTCCCTTTTCTGTCTTTGGATATATGTCTTTTTCTATATGATGTTGTCTACAGTGGCCTTAACCATGTTGACCTCTTTTCAGTCAAGAAAGGAAAAAGATACTCCCCTCACACACATCTGTAGCAATTGTTCCTGAAAATGCACTCTCCAAAATGTTAATACTTTATATCACTTTATATGTGACAGAAAAACATAATACACGCACACATACACACAGCTATTATATCT
>JAEANM010020734.1:0-12027 GCA_017656035.1 Myanophis thanlyinensis
ATTCCAACTTTCCCCTTGTCGCCCACCGCCTCCTTCTCCTCCTCGTGGCCTGCAACAACGTCCTGCCTCCGTATCCCACTCGAATGGGTTTTTTTTTTTCAAACCTCCACTATTTCAGAAGCTGGCGGATGTTTGAAAATCCCCCCCATGCGAGGGGGATAGCTCTGCCGGTTTCTGCAATAGCGGCAGCCGGCGGAGCTATCCCCCTCGCGTGAAGCTGCTGTCGGAGCCGCGGCAAAGCTCCAAAAGAGCCGCATGCGGCTACGGAGCCGCGGGTTGCCGACCCCCGCCCTAGAGAGGTGAAAGGAAGTAACAAAACTTAGGAGTTTAGAAAAAGTATAAAAGGCATGGAGTTGTAGATGAAAACCTGTAGGCTGAGAGCCAAGAAAAACACAGAGGAAGGGGCAAGAATAGACCCAGGGACTCTGATGCAAATAAGTTTGCTTTTTGGCCTAGACCAGGGGTGGGCAAACTTTTTGACTCACAGGCCACAATTGTTTCTAAAATTTGACAGAGGGGCCGGGCCAGAATAGGAGAATGGTGTGTTTGTGTAAACTAATATAAATTTAATGTAAAAACCATTACATGAAAAGATTTGGCCTTTAACAGGCAGCAAAACACCATTGTGCTTAGTTTATTGGAAAAATCAAATGCTCTCGGGCGCTCTGCAAGAGAAAGACAGCTGCGTGCGTTGGGAGGGCTTGCTGTTCATGTGCGGGGGACATTTCAGGAGAGCTCTGGGACGTGGAAGCTGGATCGGTGTTGTGTTCCTGCGTCCACAGGCGGCGCTAGGGATATGCTGCCAAGGGAGGCATCAGTGAAGGTGGAACTCCCCAGTCTGCGCCCGAACTAGTTCGGCGGGCCGGATTAAAAAGCCCAATGGGCCGGATGTGGCCCGCGGGCCGTAGTTTGCCCATGTCTGGCCTAGACAATTCAATCTAGTTGAGAGATGGTCCCACTTGAGAAAATAACCCAATACGCTGCATGCATTTAAACAGGTAAGACATTCTAGTTTAGAGTGTTGTTTTAACTGTTCCTTTTATAAAGTTATATTCTTGTAAAGAAAGTATCCATTCTGCTTGGCACACTGCTTCTTTTATACTTGCAAACTTAGGTTAGCCTAAGTAGTTTGGGCGAGTTTGTATTCTGAGACCAAATCCATTTGTTTTAAAGGTGCTTCTTCTTCCCCTTTGTTCTTTGAGCAAGTAGTCATATGTTTATTTCAGAGAAGACTAGATATTCCTGTAAATCTTGAACACTTGTGGCATCATTTGGATTTTGCTAAGCAAAATAACCATTTTTTAAATCTTTGCTGCATCATCTAGAATAACAAAACTTTTTTTTTTCAATTCTTTCCTCTTACAATCAATAATCAGAAGGCCAGTGCACAAACTCCTAATTAAAAATTAAAGATGCGCTGCCTATTGATGATAGATAGATAGATAGATAGATAGAACATCTTTGAACTGAACTGAATTTCAGATGTTTTCAGGGACACATGTTTTCTTGGCAATAACAGAATATTATTAATTGGTTGTTTACCTAATTTGTACTTCTTTCTAGGCATATTTTTAATTACCTGGTTTACCCTATCTCCATCCAAGCATTAATCAAAGCATTCCTACTTGATTCTTACTTGATTCCTAAGCCTAAAGAAACTTGGGGAGGTGATGCATTGTCACTGAATTTATATGGAAATATTGGCATGAGCAAAATGATGTCAAAAATAATAATCATTTTCTTGTGTCCTTGGGTAGAGTATTTACAAGAGAAATTATGGCCTTTGTTACTGATTACTCAGACATGCATTTGTGAATAGATTTCACTGGAAATAATTCTGTCTTGTTTTCATTGGAATGGAGGATGTTTTTGTAATGTTTGTTTAGCAATGGCTCTGTCAAGATTCAAAAGGACATTTGTGTATGGGTGTGTGTGTTCCATTTTATATTATGCAGGCCATTTTATACAGTAAAACTCAGGCCATATAAATCTTGACACATTTACACGTTTATGCTGCAGGGTCATTGAGAGGGAAAAGGGGGAGTTAGAAACAGCACCTTCTTATCTTGTTTTCATTCCATAACTTTAGTTCCCATGAGAATTTCTTTTTGGTGCTTTGCACCTGTGGGGGGAGGTGTCTTCCGAAGTCGTTGGACTCCTTTTTGAAATGGTTGGACAGTAATTAACATGTGATAATTAATGGGGTGGAACTTTAAGTTTTACTTGGGTGAAGAAATCCCGGAAGCTTTAGATTCGGGATTTCAACAGACCGTACCAGTACAATGTTTTCAATAAAATCTTATTCTTTGGACTTTGCTTCTTTGGAATTCTGATTACATTGACGATATTGTGTGGAACCCTGACACTGGCAGTTCATCCCCGCATTTGCCCAAGTGGCGCTACCACTGATTAAACTATTAAAAACCGGGGAGGGAAAACCCAAACCGCGGCCAACTCAGCCACTAAAATGGACAATGACATGCCAAAAAGTGTTCAAAACTCTGAAGTAACTTTTTGCGCAAGAACCAGTCCTTCAGCATCCCGATCCAGAAAGGCCCTTTGTCATCCAAACTGATGACAGTGATGTTTCCGTTGCAGCAGTACTTCTCCAAAAGAACCTCCAAAGTCAGTTACAACTGTGTAAGAAACTGACTGACATCAAGCAGAGATGGGCAGTCTAGGAGAAGGAAGCCTATGCCATTCGTTGGGCCTTACTCTCTTGGAGACATTTCCTTGTGGGCAGCAAAATCCCCTTCCAGGTATGGACTGATCACAAAAACCTGGAAGCACTGAGAAATCCAAGTAAACTGTCTCCCAAACATATGCGATAGGTCCAATACTTCAAGCATTTTGATTTCGAGCTGAAACACATCCCGGGGGGGGGGGGGGGAAATATTCTAGCTGATGCACTGTGCTGAAAGCCACAGTTCAACAGCCAGAGGGAAGAAATTATTCAACCGGTATTGCCCCCCTCGCAGCCCGTGGCTCAAGTGTCTACCAGAGCCCAAAGGCATACACACACTCCAGGTGACCTGCACCCACTGATGGGTGACATCATTGTAGCTTTAATCACGGATGCATGGTTCCTTGACAACAAGGACTCCCTTACAATTCGCGATGGTCTAACATGGAAGGGCTCCAAAATTTATGTCCCAACTAGTCTGCGTATCAAAGTTTTGGAGCGTTGATCTGTGCCACCATAAAGGGAAGACCTGGTAAGCCACCTGGCCTCCTGCAGACCGTGGTCGAACCTTCGCAGTCATGGGAGGAAATCAGCATGGACTTCATCGTAGACCTTCCCACCAGCAATGGGGAAATGGTCATCTGGACCATCATTGAACTGTTTTCCAAGCAGGCACATTTTGTGTCATGTTCTGGGCTTCCATCAGCAAAGAAACTAGCCAAGATGTTCATCCAGCATGTCTCTCGACTCCATGGAGCCCCTAAACAAGTAATCTCCGAGCGAGGAATACAATTCACAGCAAAGTTTTGGAGGCAGTTCCTGAAGTTGATGGCATCTGCTCAAGGACTTAGTTCTGGGTTTCATCCGGCTACAAATGGGGCTGCAGAACACCCAAACACCCTGGTGGAACAGTATTTAAGATGCTATGTGGATTTATCAAGAGCAACTGGTCGGATCTTCTACCGTTTGCTAAAGTTGCTTACAACAATGCCATTCTCAGCAGCACCCTCTTGATGCCATTCCAAATAACTAGCGGGGTGGATTTTTTCCCAATGCCAGAGCTTCCACAAGAACCCCCTTCATCTATATCCTTGCAGGAATGGATGGACTTTGTGGGAGAAGGGTGGGAGAAGACTAAGGCGGCATTGAAGATATCAGCAAAGGCATATAAAAAACAAACAAACACCGATCAGATCCAGCTCCCTTCAGAGTAGAGGAAAAAGTGTATCTGTCAACAAAGTATCTAAAGTTAAAGATACCCAGCAAGAAACTAGGCCCGAAGTTCTTGGGCCCATTTTCAATCGTGAAGCTAATAAATCCAGTCACTGTACAACTTAGCCTCCCTCGTTTGCTAGGCAAAATACATCCAGTGTTCCACAGCAGTTTGCTCAAATGTCGAGTGGAATCGCAAACCAGACCTCAAGCCCCCACATCCCCTAGCCCCGTGGTGGTTCAAGGACAGAGACATTACAATCTGAAGAAAATTTTAGACTCAAAAGTGCTATGGGGTGTCTTAATGTATTTAGTTGAGTGGAAGGGATTCCCCTATCCAAAGCCTCCTGGGTGAAAAGCCACAATATTAGTGCAAATAGACTAGTAAGGAAATTTCATGAGGAGTTTCCTCACAAACCCAAGGGCCCCCCTCTTGAGTGGGGTGAAGGGTGGTTGATTTCTATGGGGAGTGAGATTGCTGGGTCACTTTCCTTGTGTTGCAGGAAAACATCTTTTGATGAAGAGGGGGCAGCTTGTCAAGCCTAAAAGGACAATTTTGGACTGGGGTTTTTCTGCTGAATAGTGTTACCCATTTCTTTGTGTATTATTTGAGGCCTTTTAGCTTTGACACATTTTTCTTTCTTTTGCAAGGTCGCCAAGTTGGCAGAGGGGGGTTGATGAAGACAACTCACATGGGTTACCTTGTTTACATTTTTAGGCCTGTTAACAGCCTGTTAACTGTTTTGCCTGTTTCCTGTGGCTTGCTTGGCTCTTTATTCCCCTTACCTATTCAGCCATTGGAAAAGGTGCGAAACGGTTGCCAGGGGGAGGGAGACTTAGGAGGGAGAAGTTTTTTTCTTCTCATCTCCTCTCTTTAGAACCTCTGTCATTGGCATTAACAAATTTTTCTGGACAACTGAGGACTTCAGAGAGTCAAGGGATTAAGTTCTTCTGCAATTTAAAGCATTAAATAGTTTTCTGTCCTCTTTCAAAGGAATTTTTCATGTAAACTGCCATTTTTTTCTGTTGTCAGGCAGATTCTGCTCTTAGTCATTTGTTGCCAGGCAGATTTCAGAGCCTCTTGCTAGGCTCTTGCTCTCTCTTCTGGCTAAAGGAGCAATTACAGTGTTATTTCTTTAACAAAAAAAAAGCCTTCACTTTAAGAGGCAGCTTTTCCCTTTGAATACTTTGGACTTGTGAAGCACTGCCAATATCATGGGAAATGAACCACAGCCCTTAGGGGCAATTAGGGAGGAGGAAACTCCATGTCTATCTCCCACTTCAGTTTCCACTACGCCTATACAGAACAAGTCCAGTAAATCATCCAGAGCCTTATCCAATAAAATAAATAGCAAGGCTCTGCACAGGTCCTCCTCTAAGGCCAAGAAAAAAGCCGTTTCATGGCAAGAAAGGGCTCTGGAAAAAGAGTTTAAAAAAGCAGAATAAAGATTCTCCACATCCCATAGGGAGCCTATTGTTTCTTCTGTCACATTGAGGCCTTCTGTTGACCAGTCACAACCTGGGCTTTCTTCAGGCCCATCATGGGAGATTTCACCTTCCCTGCTAGATCAGCTGCCCCTTCTGCCACATTTACTCCCACTGCTGCGGGGTTATGTGGCAGGGAAGAGCTTTTTGAAGTTGTAACACAGCTGAAGTCCTCCCTAGTTTCCACAATTGCACAAGGTTTTGCGGGTCTTCAGCAACTGCGGGTTCATTGACCCTTCAATCTGCCCTTACATCTTCTGAATTTCCACGGATCAACCAGGCATTGATCTGTGGCAAACAGGATCTCAAGCCTCCAATCAGAGCTGGGATTCAGGCTCTGAAGCGGGGGAATCTAGGGGATTGGATCTCTCAGACGATGAGAATCCCCTACCCAATAATTCTTACACATCAGGCTTGTTCCCGCCGGGTTTGTTTCACTCCTTGCTGTACAAGGCTCAGGCTACAGCGAACTTACAGAAGCCCTCGCCATCCGCAGAGAGTGCTACTACATCTAAGTGTTCCACAAATCCTCTGTTTGCCACCCTAGTTCTTCAAAGTGACAAAGTACTTACTCCACAGGTGGTACTGGACTGCATTAAAATGCAGTGTCTCAAGCCTGGTAACCAGATCTCTCTTACCAGCACTGATAGGAGATTTTATCAACCTGATCACGACCTCGCTGACATGCTTCAACTTCCCTTGGTGGAAAACTCAGTTGCTTCCTTAGTATCCCCTTCTGTGACATCTGGGGACCCTGCTGACTCACTCAAACCTGAGAATAGGAGAACTGAAATGATTCTACGTCAATCCTACCAAATGATGGCATGGTCCATCAGAGCTTCTTCAGCAGCTACTTTTTTTAGTTGCACCACTTTAATGTGGTTGCGCCAGCTGCAGGACAGACTTTCTGCTGGTGACATCTGGATACAGCAGGATGTCAATAAGATCAGAGTGACCACACAATTCTGCTCTGATGCTATGCTTGATTCCATCTGCTTCTCTTCCAGGACCATGGGTTCTTCCTCCACTTCTGGAAGACTCCTTTGGCTCAGACACTGGCAGGCAGATGCCAAGGCCAAGTGGAGGCTTGCTTCAGCCCCGCTTTAAAGTGACTGGCTTTTCGGAGAGGTCATTTCCCCCTATTAATTGAGTGAAAGGACAAGAGAAAGATTTTGTCCTCCCAGGCAAAAAAGTCAGACCTCAGGTTTTCTTCTTTCCAATGGCCTGCTTCCTTTAGATCTTCTTAAACAGCACCAGCTTCACAACCGAGGTCTTTTGGTCATTGCCCTGATCATCCTCAGGATCTATACAGAGACAAGCACAGGCCCCCTTCTCAAAACAGGCCCCCCTTTAGAAATACTGGAGGTCGCCCCTTCAGGAGAGGAAAGTAATCCCCCTTCCAATGCCCTCATCGGTGGGAGATTGTTTTTCGCAGACCGGTGGGTGGAGATTGTATCAGACAGGTGGGTCCTCACTACCATTTAAGATGGATTAGCTCTTGAGTTTCTCTCCATTCCCCCAAGACATTTCATCAAGTGTCCTGTTAGCCACTTTACTTATAAAAGATTGCTCATGCAGGCAGCAATACAGCAGTTGTTAGATATCAGAGCCATAGAGCCTGTCCCCTTCCTCCAGAGAGGTTCAGGTTTCTATTCCAGAGTATTCCTGGTACCCAAATCCTCGGGTGGGTGGAGGTGGTGGTCAATTCTTGACCTTAAGAGACTCAATGTATATATTGAATACAGGCGTTTTAAAATGCATTCTCTTAAGTCCATCTTGGGCTGTGTGAGGAAGGGCGACTTCCTGGCTTCTGTTGACCTGTCTGAGGCATATCTCCACATCCCTATTCTCCCTGCTCATAGGAAATTCCTTTGTTTCTTCTACCAGGGCAGACATTACCAATATGCTGCTCTCCCCTTTGGCCTATCCTAGGCTCCCAGGGTCTTCACTAAGATTCTGGCAGCTTTGCTAGCTCATCTTTGTTTCATTCATACGTCTATAGGCCTACCTAGATGACATCCTCATACAGGCTAGTTCCTATTCTCAAGCCTTGAAGTCGTTCTCAAGCCTTAGAGGACGTCCGTCCGATACTTTGCAAAGTTATAGATTTCTAGTCAATGTCTACAAGAGTCATTTAACACCTAACAATCGTTTAAGGCATTTAGGATCCATTATTCACACCACAGATTGTCATGTCTTCCTCTCTGAGGATAGAATTGACAGTATTCAGGAATTGTCAGCCCAAGTCCAGCAGCAATCAGCAATGCCCCTCGCACAATTATCACAGTTGTTAGGCAAGTATATATCTTGTATAGACATTGTCCCTTGGTCTAGGATACATTTACGCCCGATTCAGTGGTTCCTGCTTCCGGCTCAAAGAGAGGGTCAAGTAACTCCTCTTCTAGTCTGTCTCCCTACTGAGGTCCTGCATTCACTACAGTGGTGGCAATCCCCTTCCTTGCTTAAGGGAAGTTCCTTCCAACCTCAAACCACTGTTGTTATCATCACAGATGCCAGCTTGTTAGGCTGGTGGGCTTACTCGGGCTTGCTCATGGCACAGGGTCAGTGGTCTCCAACTGAAAGTCACATAGCATCAATTAGCTAGAGCTTGGAGCCATTCATCTGGCCCTTCTCAGCTTTGTAGAGATTATTCGAGGGAAGGATGTCTTAGTGCTCACCAACAATGTGGCAGCCACAGCTCACGTCAACAGGCAGGGCGGCACACGATCATGGTCTCTCATGGCAGAGTCCTGGACTCTTTGTTGCTGGGCGGAGACACATTTGATTTCTATCCAGGCTCAACACATCTCCGATATCAAGAATGTTCAAGCAGACTGGTTGAGCCGTTCGCAGATAGATCACACGGAGTGGCAGATCAACCCATCAATTTTCAGAGATCTGACAACTCACTTTGGTCTACCAGTTGTAGATCTATTTGCTTCTCCATCCAACAACTGAGTACCTCAGTTCTTCACTTGCTATCCTTGCCATCTGGCAGAGGGGACAGACGCTCTTTGCAGTCCTTGGCCCTCGAGTCTTCTTTATGCCTTCCCACTGATACCTGCTCTCATCCAGAAGATTCTGCAGGAACAGGCAAAAGTCATCCTGTTGGCCCCGTTTTGGCAAGATGTCAGTGGTTCGCGGACCTAATAGCCCTATCAGTGGCCTGCCACTGGCGTCTTCCTCTCCAACATCTCTCTCTCCAGCAGGGGTCGATAATTCATTCCGACCCAGGATAGTTCCAGTTAATTGCCTGGAGATTGAGCGGCAGGCCTTGAGAAGCAACAATATATTGGAAGCAGTCATCGAGACCATCTAGGGTTCCAGACGATCCTCTAGTAATTGGATATATGACGCCACATAGATCACCTTTTCCAAATGGTGTATTCACTCTCATATTGATCCTACTCAAGCTTCTATTCCTCAGTTTGGATTTTTTACAGTATGATTTGGAGAAGGGCCTATTCTCCCAATACTTTATGTAGTCAGGTGGCAGCTCTATCTATGGTTTTGCATACAGGGTAGGGGAAGTCTCTAGCTCATAACCAAACTATTAGGAGCTTTTTAAGGGGAGCTGTCAATAGCAGGCCCGTCATACATAGATTCTTATTCTTTATTCTTTCAGGATTTCTATACTGCCCCATCTCCCAAGGGACTTGGGGCGGTGCACAGCCAAGTAAAACACATATATACAATATAATATAAAACCAATTAAAAGTAACTAAGGCTGATAATTATAAGATAAACCATTAAAATTAGATTTTAAAATTCAAGTTAAAAAATTTGACATCCCAAAATTTAAAAACCCCTTACATGTCAGGCCAAGCCAGCTTTTTGGAATAAGTGGGTTTTTAGGGTGCGTCAGAAGGCCTGGAGATCCACAATGGTTCGGATCTCCAGGGGGAGTTCATTCCACAGGGCGGGCGCCACCATAGAGAAGGCCCGGACACTCGGGGCTGTCAGACGACAACGTCCCGACAGTGGGACCCCGAGGAGGCCTGCCGCATAGATATCCCATTTGGGATCTGGTTAAGGTTCTTAGAGCCCTCGCAAGGGAAGGGGTCCCTTTGAACTTCTGCGCACATCTTCATTACATCTTCTCTCTTAAGATTTCTTTTCTAGTGGTTGTCACTTCGGCTTGCCAGATATTGGAATTGGCGACACTTTCAGTGCGGGAAAATCTATATCTTCCACCCGAATCAGGTTGTAGTCAGATTAGACCCAACTTTTTTGCCTAAAGTAAATACAAGTTTTCATAGATCACAGGAACTGATTCTTCCAGATTTCTGTCCCCATCCTTCACACCCTAAAGAGTGGCATACTCTACATGTCTGCAGAGTGCTCTGCATATACTTAAAGACTTCCTCCTTTAGGCGAATGGAAGCCTTATTTGTAAGTTTTCAACCAGGCTCTTTAGGGTCCAGAGGTGATTCTTGTCATAGGTAGATGGGTCAGGGCATGCATAGCCACCGCATATGAAGCCCAACATTTGCCAATTCCAAGTCGCATTACGGCACACTCCACCAGGAGCACCTCTACTTCTGCTGCCTGGTCTACACAGTCTTTATTAGAAGAAATATGCAAAGCAGCCACCTGGTCCTCACCTTATTCTTTTATTCGGCATTATCGCTTAGATGCTTTTGCTTTGTCTGATGCTGCTTTGGGCCACAGGGATCTGCAGCAAGTTCATTTAGTGGATGACCATTAAATTAATCAAAGGCCCCCACCCTGGGACTGTTTAGCTTTGGTAGGTCCCAATCATTGGATTCTATGCTCATCCACAACAGAGAAAGGGCTCCTTTTGATACTCTCCTTCTTGTTGTGATGAGCATAGAATCCAAAACCCTCCCATTATGTTCCAGTTAGGATGTATTGTTAGGGAGGCGAGTTTTTTTTTAACAGAAGCTCCAGACATCAAGTCTTTTTTGCCAAAGAATCTGGGGTCTATTCACCTCAACAAGGCAATTTCATTGGTCGACTCAACTATGAGATTAGAGTGGAGATTACCCAATCATTGGATTCTATGCTTATCACAATGAGAAGGAGCATATCAGGTAGGACCAATGCCCTATTTCTTTTTGAAGGGTTTGGTGAGAAATTAACATGTGATAATTAGTGGGGTGGAACTTTCAGTTTTACTTGGGTGGAGAAAGCCCAGGAATTTTAGATTCGGGATTTCTCCAGACTGTACCAGAACAATGTCTTCAATAAAATCTTACATAGAAGTCAGAGGTTGCAGTCCTGAGTCTTCCCCAACAGCCTCTTCGGCTCCAGCAACTTCTTTTCCTTGTAGCACTGAGCTGCTTGGTTTCTGAAATCCTGGGCTTGGCAGCCAGAGAAGCTGAGGTGGATTTCAAAAAGCCAAGCTGCTCAGGGCCACAAGGAAAAGATTACAAATGCCACTCGTCCACCAGAGACTTGGAAAAAGCTGGATTGTAAGTGGAGGTTTGGAAAGAGCCCTATGCCATGGAGCTTTCCCCACCCACCCTCGACCAGATGCCCTTGCTTCTCTCAAGCATTTATTTGCTTGGTATTTGTGGAAGAGCCACACTTAAGGGGCCAAAGAGCTGCTTGTGGCTCGCGAGCCGTGGTTTGCTGACCACTGGCCTAGATGGAGACATTCTATTTTTGTACTGATTGAAAGTTCTCTTCCCTATATAATTCCTTCAGATAGGAGCAGCTTACTATCCATCCAGGCAAAATGGAGACACAAATGGGATGGGTCCACTCCAACCATGCCAGCAGAGAGGTGGCATGTTAGGACCATTCAGTGCGAATGAATTGCCTTTGAAATGTGGATGCAGGACCAGTGGTCCCAGCCAAATAGACACAGGGACAATTCACTGCTGCTGGACAACAAAGAGGGGAAGTTATAATATCTGCAGCAAGCTATTACACATAAAAATATCTCAGCACTTGCAATTTAGATATATATTGAAAATGATTTTAAACGATAGTTTTTAAAATTGTAATTGTAATCTATAATTAATTATAGATTGTTGTTTCTTTTTAAAATCAGATCCTCTCTTTGGTATCACTTTTAGTAATGAACATGAGGAATTAAAAATATTATGACTATATGAAGTGCTTTGACTGAAACTTCAATCATAGAACATTATAACCCAGTGACAACAAGCAGCTTGTATTGTTTGGATTTAAAGCTTGAATTGTAAATCTACTCAAGAGAACAAATTCAAAAATGATCGTTGCCACTACCAGTTCAATAGAACCGGTGCGACCAGGCAGCATCCCACCTCTGCTGAAATGCCATAATTAAACGCCATTACAATTTTAAAAACTTTTATCTTTTAAAATTGTTTTCAATATGTATATAAAATCATAACATCTTGTAAACCCTGAGATATATTTACATATAATAAATTGGTGCAGAATGTTACCCCTTTCTTGCTTCGTTGTCCCATGGCACTAAGTTGTCCCCACATCCAGTTGGCTGGGGCCACTTGTCCTATATCCAGGGTCAGGGTCTGTGCAGTTGTCCTACTTCAAGTTACGGATCCCATCAGTTAAGATGATAGTTTCTACAGTTTTTCCAGATCAACATTGAAATTTTCTCCTACTCTAAACTTCACAACAATTAGCATTCCAATAAAAGAATACAGCTACAAAGGGAAAATAAATGTAAACCA
>JAEANM010020735.1:0-12027 GCA_017656035.1 Myanophis thanlyinensis
TTTAATAAAATTTTTACAAAAAACAAAAAACAAAAGCCTGGACAAAGAGTCAGGTCAATAAAGTTCTTCAGCTTTTCACTATGTTTTGCCTTGCCTGAAAACATTCAAGACATTCCTGTTAATATAGGATCTCCCTGCACAGGGTATTTGGCCGCTGAAAGAACAAGCAGCTTCACAAATATTTTAGAGTTTTCTTTTTCTCAGCCTCCCATGCTTTGTCCCATTAATAAAAATATTATTATCCATATAATATTATTATGTCTGTGGAAGTTAACATTTGAAAATCACAATAGACTTTTATATAATTTATATAAGGTTTTTCACGTTTGTAGAGAGAGAAAGATTTGAAAAGAAAAAAATATTGCTTTACACCAATTGACTGTAGCATCTACAATGGTGAGAGTGAACCTATGGTACCAATGTCACAGGTACATGGTCTCCAGAGTGTCTTAATGTGTCTGAAAGAGGGCCCTTTCAGATGCTTTGGAGGAATGCACCATACCAAAAATGGTGTGGTGCATTCTTAATTATTCATTTAATAATGAATCTGTTTTTTCCTTATTACTTTGCATGTTTCGGAGTTCATTTTGCTTGTATTTCATTTTTTGTAATTATCTGATATATTTTGCTTAAAATAAATGAATATGCAAATAATTGTTTCTCTTTTGTCCACTGTGTATCTGTCTGTCTGTCTGTCAATCTGTTGGTCTGTCTGTGAGTGAGAAAGAGAGGAGAGAGAGAAATGTCAGCAGAATCAGATTAGACCCAGAGTTGCTTGATAGTGAGATGGGCAGCATATAAATTTGATAAATAAATACATTTTTGACACACTGAGCTCAAAAGGTCCACCGCTATTAGTCCAGAATGATATAAATAATTAAAGTTTCATTCACATGCATATACACCATTAATAACAGTATCAATAGTAGCAGTATAATTTTTATCACTAAATTTATTCTCCTTAGTACATATGTTGACCTGATTTATAAAGTTTAACTTTTTCTTTTCTCTTCACTTTTTTCCCATACCAATTTGTCCATTTTTTCCACTACTTAACAAACAAACAAAACCAAACATGGATTAAAATATATTAATCTGCATATAAAAACCAGTACAAAATGTGGAAAGATGGTCATACAGAAATGGTGCATTTATATTACTTTCTTGGCATCTCTGCTTGTAATATGAATGGCTGGCATAACTCTGCCTCTATTTCTCCCTCTCTTAGCTGGCAAAAATTCTGGAAAAGATCCCTCTCTCTCTAGACTTCCTTAAGCATAAAACCTCTTTGAGGTTTTGCCTCAGTCCAACTCAATTATTCACAAATGCCTCATGACCTTAGGCAGACAGCCTTCCAAATGTTCTTTAAATCATCTGTTCTGTAAATTATTCAAGAGCATTATCTTTGCATTGTTTGTTGGTCCAAAGAGATAGAACGACGGAAGAGAAACAAAACACAGTTTCTTCTTTCAATGGCTTTATTTTCCTAATTTGTATAGTACAGTGAGTCACGATGCCAAAGTTCAGGCTCCATCTCAAACAGAAAAAGAATACCAAACCTTGGCAAACTGACAGCGTGTTGCTAATCCCTTTTATATTCATCTTCTGTAAGCCCTAATTAATGTTTAATGCAGTACCAAAGTTTTCCATTATAAACCTGCTGCATTTCTGAAAGCTTTCTGGAAAGCATAGGGCAATCACAACAAGTATGTCTCATTTATGTGACAGTTTTATGGTTCACTTGAAACCATTTTCACAGCTGTCTATTATCTTTGCCCAAGCAACTTTGTGGCTTGGCTATTTTAAACCCATGCTTTGGAGAAGGGCAGGCAAATGCCCCTTTCTGTGATCCTCCAGCAATAAAAGACAGCTTATCCCAAAATGTTTTTGGCAAAATAAAATGGTCGCTGGCTCATGCTAGGAAATTCGCCTGTGTGGCTTACAAGTCTAATGTGAAATGATTCCTTCTGCTATGTTGAAGTCGTCTCCTCATGATCTGTGAGGTTTGTGTGAGGAAATCTCAAAGCCAAACAATTTTTGTTGCTATTTCAGTGCTGGAAAAATTATGTTTAATAACCAAGCAGTATGTTAGATCAGTCCAACTTGGGCAGCTTCAAAATAGTGGCTTCTACAAGATAACATCAACATGCGTCTCCTCATTTTGGCATGACTGCAATTTATAGTAAATGTTGCTGGTGCCCCAAACGAGATTCTCAGAATTAAAAAAATAAATAAATCCACATTTGATTGACTTTCCTTTGAGGAAGCATTTATATATCATGCAGTTTCGTCAAATTTCACTCTGTTCTTTTCATCTCTGTTTATCCATTTTGCAAGATATAAACCTTCTGCAACAAAAGAACAGAAAGTAACTCCTCTCCTGGGGACTAACCTAGCTTTACCTCTTTTTGTTTTTGTTTTGTATGGTGTGGTTTTGATGTTCATAGGGAAACATCTATCCTTTGGAATCGCAGATCAGTCTTCTATCCTGAATCATTTCAGGCTAGGACATTTTAACTACTTTTCTTGATTGTTGTGTTTCATTCCAAATTCAATGATTATAATTTGATGGTTTTCTTTCACTATTTTCATTTTTAAAAATGAACTCCCTTGGGTCATAATGGAGGCAAGTATAGGACTGACCAGAAATCTTTAAAAAAAAAACTAGTGAATTTTCAAAAATGGATCAACATTTATTTTAAAGACAGGCTGCTCAGGTGAGATGCCTTTTAACATGCTAGTGCCATGATGGCAAACCTATGGCATGTGTGCCCCAGGTGGCATGCAGAGCCATCTCTGTGGGCATGCAAGCCATCACCCCAACTCACCAACTGTGCATGCGCACAACTCCCCTTCTGATTACACATGTGCACACCTTCCACATGACTGCACATGTGCACGCAACTTCTGTACATCTTCCATTTGCCTGCGCAGCCACATGCCTGCACATCCGCATGTGATCGCAGCATGTGCATATGCAAAAGGCATGCATGTGAATCGCACATGCATGAAAGAGGTGCATGCACATGAATCAAGCATCCACAGGTCTGCCACCACTGTGCTAGTGCATACTGTAGTCAAGCTGTGCCTGCTTCAAAAATTATTCATAAAAATATTTTAATTTATCTGCAGCATGTATCTGCTATTAATTAAAACACCCATCTTTATCTTCAACCTCTGCACAAGAAAGCCTGAAAAAAAATGTTTCTTTAAGGAACCCTCTTATTAAAATTAATACAACCCCAAAAGCAGGAACACATTTTGGGGGAGGATGTTTTTTAATGAAAAATACAGTAGACTAGTATATTACTTCTGTCCCTACAAACTGCCTCTGATGATGGACTAGAAAGAGAACATTTTTAATTCTGCTTGTAATCCCATATACTCACAAAATCTATTTCTAAAAAGGGAGAAAAAGAGAAGACACTTCCCTTGTGTGAATGGAAAGCCATGCATGTGATTTTAAGATGTTTTAATTCAAAATCCTGCACTGGGAAGTTTTGTTCCAGTTCTATGACTCAAGGATAGAATTAAATCCATTGTTCTGGAATTGACTATTTTGCTTAGGTTACATTTGCCGATCCAACTTGGTCAATGTTCAAGAAGCAACTAACATATATGCTCTGTAGTGAGTATTCAAGTGAAAAAAAATTGTCTTATTATGAGTCAATTCATACGGTCCTTTTGGAAGCATGGGAGTTAACCTCAGTAGGAGACCAAGGACAACATTTTATACAGCTGAAGATTAAGTGACAAAGGTAAAGGAAGAAAGGACATTTCCTCAGATCACATCATTGGTCTTGTTGACTCAATACTGCATATATATTGATTGGTACCTGTTTGCTAGGATTTCAGAGCCTCAAGCCTCTTTCCCGGGCTTGCAAACTGAATATGCAACCTTTTGCAATGCAAAAAGCAGAAAAGACCAATTAGCTCTAACCTGCTGCAAGAATGATTCCCTGCATCTTGAATTGGGATGCTTATTTTTACCACCTTTCTTGCTCCTGTTGTTAAGCAAATCACTGCAGTTGTTTAAGTGAATTACACAATCTTTAAGAGAATCCAGCTTCCCCCCCCCCCCCCATTGATTTTGCTTGTCAAAAGCTGTCTGGGAAAGTTACCAGTGGTGATTCTGTGACCCAAGGATGCTGCAACCATCTGATTGTCAAGCAACTACTTTTTGATCATGTGACTATGGAGATGCTGCAATGGTTAGTGAAGATTGGTTGTTATCACTCTTTTCAGTGCTATTGTAACTTCAAAAAGTCATTAAATAATAATTATAAGTCAAAAGGGGATGCAATGGCTCAGTGGCTAAGAGCTGAGCTTGTCAATTAGAAGTGACTTCGTACAGTCACTTCTGCCCTTGTGACCTCCCGTCTGGATTACGCCAATGCTCTCTACATGGGGCTTCCCTTGAAGAGCATCCGGAGGCTGCAGTTAGTACAGAATGCAGCCACGCAGGTAATTATGGGAGCTCCTCGGAGCTCCCACATTACACCTTTCCTGCGCGAGCTGCACTGGCTTCCTGTGGCCTTTCGGGTGCAATTCAAGGTGTTAGTGCTTGTGTTTAAAGCGCTCCATGGCTTGGGACCCGGGTACTTACAGGACCGCCTGTTGCCACCAACAGCCTCCAACCGACCGGTGCGTTCCCATAGGGCAGGCCTCCTCGGGGTTCCACTGTCGGGACGTTGTCATCTGACAGCCCCGAGGGTCCGGGCCTTCTCTATGGCGGCACCCTCCCTATGGAATGAACTCCCCCCAGAGATCCGAATCATTGTGGATCTCCGGGCCCTCTGATGCACCCTGAAAACCCATTTATTCCAACAAGCCAGCCTGGCCTGATATGTGAGGGTTTTTTAAATTTTGGGATGTCAAATTTTTAACTTGAATTTTAAAGGCTAATTTTAATGTTTTATCTAATTATCAGCCTCCATTTAATTACTTTTAATTCGTTTTATATTATTGTAATATATGTGTTTTACTTGGCTGTGCACTGCTCTGAGTCCCTTGGGAGATGGGGCGGTATAGAAATCCTGAAAGAATAAAGAATAAAGAATGAAGGTTGGCAGTTTGGCAGTTCAAATCCCTAGCACCACATAACAGAGTGAGTTCCTGTTACTGCCAACTTAGCAGTTCAAAAGCATGTAAAAAATGCAAATAGAAAATTAGGGACCACTTGGTGGGAAGGTAACAGCGCTCTGTGCACCTATGGCATTTAGTCATGCTGGCCACATGAATTGTCACTGGAATTGTCATCAGGCTCTTCGGCTTAGAAATGGAGATGAGTACTGCCCCCTAGAATCAGGAATGACTAACATGTATGTGTGAGGGAAACCTTTACCTTTAAGTAAAAAACTACCAATATAAACTTTTCATTCTGTTGAAGGCCAAGTTGATGTCCATCTTATATTTACACATCTGTCATGTATTCTTTACAGCTCATCCATGCAAATAATGGATTTGCATTTCCCCCAATAGTCAGGATTTATACTTTTTTCCCCTTCATTTTGACTAGCAGCATGGGAAGATGAAAGTTTTATTATCTCACAAAGGTCTAAATACATAATCAAAATGCCAAGGATTTCATATAATATAAATGAACAGACAGAGATAGATGGTCAATGGCAGATGACAGATAGTTGAGAGATTGGGGGGGATTTAATTTCACTATTGCTAATCGAAGAACTGAGAAAAATCTTTCAGTAGTATCCAAACACTGTATAATGATATAAAGATTAAAATGAGAATACATAAAAAGTTTAAAGGAAAGAAATATCAGTAATAATGGGAGATATGTATGATTAGTCAAAAATGAATTGGTGGACTGCTTTTACTGAAAACACAGCTTTGAGGCAACATAAGATGTTGGAAGTTTTACTGTGGCTTTTGATCTGTGACTGTCATTCCACATAAACAATATGCCAGTAGGACTTGTATTTGTTGAGTACAACTGCAAATTTGCCCGTGACTTTTGAACAAGACTAGTAAATTATTGAATAAAAAGAAATGTAGTGATAGATATGGATGTGAGCTAACCCATCTTTAGCACCGGAGCAGTGAACAACATATAATCAAAATTCTATCACTAAAATGTATTCAGTAAGGAAACATCTACAACCAAGCATTTCCAAAAAGACTATGAAATAGCTCAGTATTCTTTTTAACTCTTTTTGCTTCATACTATTCTAGTATTCTCACAAAACAACATTTCAAATGACCCTCAAGGAAATCTAATTATTCCAAAACACCTTATTAAATTTTAGTGTTTAAAGTGTATATTGTTCTTCAGCTTTAACATGTTGCCCCAATTCAAAAATTAATCATTCACAGGATATTCTCTTCAAACAGATATTTTGTGAAAGTTCCCACAGTATGCCGGAATCATAGGTTGGGGACCTAATATAGACAAAGAAGATGATAGAAACCAGGATTATGTATCTCAAAAGTGATGGCCTCAGCTATCCTTGCAGTCTCATGATTCTTTATATATTTTTCTCAGCTCCTTGCAATTCCTCCAACCCCAAAACACCAACAGCATATTTCCCATGTAAGGTTTAATGTGTTTTTTAAATCAAAACATCCTATTCCTTCCTTTATCCACTTTATATTATCAACTTGAAACCTTTACACCTCCTTAAAAAATTAAATGCAACTCACAGCTGCCAAAAATGTATCCAAATTTATCCGTTCAAATAACCAAAGCAATGAATTAAACGAAAGCACATAGGGCTTTCAGGACCTTGGATAGGTCCCCCAGCAAGGATAGTTCATTCTGAGAAATTGCTGCTCAGGAGAATGAGAACAATAACATTCTCTAGTTGTTGTTGGCCTACAGAGGGGTGTCCAATCTTGGCAACTTTAAGACATGTGGACTTCAATTCCCAGAACCCCCTGTCTTAAAGTTATCAAGGTTGGACATCTCTGGCCTATAGCAACCATTATTCCTTCCCATTGGCCATTAAAAGACTATGTGATCTGGAGCCCAACAAAGTTAAATAGGCCACTGGTCCTTGTTTATGAAGTTCTTAAAGCTGACTTCCTGTTCAACACCTTTCCTCAGATTAAAGAATGGAGATCTTTCAAAAAAATAACCTTCTGTCCATAGAGCTTTGCAAGGCATCCTGCCTGTGGTGGCAAGAATGCTTAGTTTAGGACATCCTTCAGAAATTATGCTAGTTTCTTTGTGGGATAATATAATTAGTGATATGAAACAAAATGTACTAAAGCCTGCCTGAGTATTGTTTGTCTGAAAAAACATCCCAATTTGCATATCTCTCTGTTCTTAATGTTAATTTCAACTTACCCATTACTTCAAATTATTATCCAAAGTATAATGGTTCAAAACTCTATGGCCAATAACTTATTTAAAAAAAAAATACTCAAAACTAAAGATGTTAAAACTAAAGAGATGTCAAGGATAGCAACACAGCATAAAAAGAAAAACCAAATGGATCAAAACTGTCTTCAAAGAAAATGAAAACCAAAACCCACCTACTTGATACCCACAAGACTGTAGAAGGCATATGACAATAAAAACAGTAATATCCCAGTGACACCATTTCGGACACTAATATCCTTTTGACAGCATTTCAGGCATTCTTAACATAATGTAATGATGTCAAGGAATTGAATCAAAGACAACTTAACATTTGTTCTCTAGGGCTATACCAATTCCTCCATTTTGGATTCAAAATGGCAGCATGTGTCATTTTAATCATGAAAACCAGCAGTGAGCTTCTAAACCTTGTCATGCACTTGGAAGCAATCTGGAAGCCTGTGAATTCTCATGTTGTCTGATCTCATGTATATTTATTCAGAAGTAGATTCCTTAGGAGTAACACATTAAATTTCTGGGTGCCATATTTTAACTCCTGTTAGCAATATATTGTATTTATTCAAGTTAGCAACTTCATCTGCTGCTAACTTCTAGTTCAAGTTTTTAAAAGGTGGTATATCTTGGATGCTGCTGACAATCCATGTTTTTATTGCAAAGTGTGTTCAGTTTGCTACTGGACTCTATGTTCTGAAATGGTAATCAGATTATCTACTAGTTTCTGTTGTTCAGCAGTGCTTGGCCCAAACAGCATGCCTTTCTCTCTCCTTCGTCAGCAGACTGTGGCAAATAATGTGAGCGTAATCAATTAACTCAGGATCAATTTTGACTTCCCCCCAAATTTTGGGTCCATTTTGCCTTGTTCGCTTAACCTGAGCTAAACCACTGCAAGATAACAGGAAAACTTCCAAAACAGCATTTTCTGTAGATGTAGTCAAGCATGTTATTATTGCTAAGGGATAGAAAAATAAAAGGACAGCAAATGGTTCTTAAAATTACCATTGTCTCTAACTGTTCCTGTAGTGCCTAGTAAATAATGGTATAAGTAGCAGCAGAGTTTGTTGCCATCAGAAAGGTCCCTGACCTGCATTTTAGCAGATTTCTCTCATTGCAGAAGATTGTTCTTCTCTCTAAAATTGCTTGGCTTCCATCTACTTCTGTATCATTATTATATCTTGCATTATTGCTTGGCTCTCTCTCTTCAAACATTGTTTTAGACAGCAAACCATCTTATCTCAAATATACTAAAAATTTTCAGAGTACCATTGAAATATTTATTCACCAAATACTGTCAAAGCACATCGAAGTACTAAGTTATACAAAAATATCCATCTGGTATTTTCCTCTTTTGCATTGCATGTCAAAGATTCGCTGAACCACATGCATTTCCTAGGCACAATATCACTTAGAGAAATGGTAGAGACCATCTACCATTCCAAAGAATGTCTGGACTTCATTGAGACCTTAGTAGGAATGGTACAAAAGAACAATTAATGGGATTCTCTTGGATATTGATTTGGGAGTGGTGCTTCAAATGGTGACCAAAGCACAGCACCTCCTTGCTGTTCATCAAAGCATCCTGACTTTGAAAAAAGTTTCTACTCCTTCAAGAAGTTAACATTAATTTTAGGTGGCATTTAAAGTACCAGTACCTATATTCAGACAGGTGCCCATGCCTAAAAAAATTGGCTGCTTTAATGAAGAACAGGTAAATGCTGTTACAAGTCAAATGAGTCCCTATGACAAATTCCTACTTACCTTATCATGCTAGTAGTAATTTTGTTTTGCTCCTTGATCATCATGAAATAACACTAGATGGTAAAAATTTACAGCTTTCCCAGTATGAACAGTCTAACTTACAAGGTCTGGAAAAAAATAATTAATATTTTAAATGACTAACAAAGTATATAATCATAATGCCATTAAACTATACAGATTAAGACAGTGGAAACAATAGTGTAATGTATCGCAGTATGAAACTGTCATATTTATAATACCTTGGAAAAACATAGCTAAAGATCAGAATTGATAACACAATGATATGAAATTTACTCTGCAGCCCCTTGTCTGGAATGACTTGCCCAGAAAGACAGCCACTTGTCTGAAATGGTATAAGGCAGTGGTGGTGAACCTTTTACTTACCGAATGCCGAAAAGTACGTGCTTTGCACATGCCATCCACACTTGCGTGCGTTTCCTCCATGTGCGCTGCATGTGAAACCATGCCATCTGTGCATGCATGCAGCTTTTGCACATGCAGTGCACACTTGCTGCACATAGACACTCATGCACACATGAGCAATTGTGGGTGCATGCGCAGGAGAGCACCAAAGACCAGCTGGATTTCCTGCTGCAATCGCTGGGTCTCTGCAATCACACATGCGCATGCTCAGCTGGAGGTAAACTGGTTGATATAGGTTTGCCATCAATTTCAATTTCTTATTTGTCACATGCACAATTATACAAACTACAACATGCAGTGAAATGCTTCTGCAGCCACTCCAGACCCTAAAAATAAGAATTAAAAAGTAAGAGAGCAAGGGGAACAGAATGTCTGTTGTTATGACCACAGTGTTCATCCCCATGGCTACTCTCGGCAGTCCTCGCTCTTTCTTGGGGCTGTTTCTCAAGGCTGTTTTGGCTGCTCCTGGTGGATGGATCTCCTCGGCCGCTCCTGGCATTGCTGCCTTTGGTGGGTCTCGGCAGTCATCTGAGGCCATATCCCTGGTCTCTCCGGGGTCCTCAGTGGTCCCTCATAGCCTCTGCCTCGGTGTCTTGGCAGTCTCTAGGAGCCTTTGTCTCTGTGCCTCAGCAGTCCCTGAAGGCCTCCACCTCAGCATCGCCATCCTGATCTGCCCCAGCAGAGCCTGGCCATCTCTTGAACCTTTGCCTCCCCACCTCTGAAGCCCCCGAAGGCCTCCGCCTCGATGTTGCCATCCTGATCTGCCCCAGCGGAGCCCAGCAGCTTTCCGAGCTCGTTGTCTCGGCGCCATCTTCTCAAGTCTTCCCTGTTCTTCTCCCAGACCCTGAGAGCCCTGTCTCTCAATGTTTAAGGTTGCTTAAGATTGCTTAAAATTGTTTAAAGATACTTAGATTACTTAAATTATGCTTAAGGTTAAATTGTTACTTAAATTAAATTATGATTAAAAAAAGACCAAAAACAAAATAAAGAAGGTCAGAGCAGTTGCAACGGCAGCCTGCCTCACTGGCGCCATCTTGGATCACGTGTATAAGGTCTCCTGCATGAGCAGGGGGTTGGACTGAAAGACCTCCAACATCCCTTCCAGTTTGGTTATTCTGTTCTGTCCTGTCTACATTTAAAATAATCCACATGCAGAGGACCCTCATTAGCTGTGGGGTAGCCTCTATGGGGCAGCCACACACTTTTTATGAAGACTAACTCCATGGGACAGTTCCAAGGCTGAGAAGTCAGCTGCCAATTTTATCATACAGCCTCCTGAAAGTTTCTTCATTATCAGTAAAAAGACCTATTAAATTGCCAATTTAAAAAGTGCAGGAGAAAAAAGAAAATGAAAATGAAGAAGGCTCCACCTTAATTAATTTGAGATGCATTTGTTGTACAGAAGGGAAACAATTCAGTTCCTGGAATTGTAATTTCTTCTTACAACACTGTGCTGGAATAATGCTTAGAACAGGAACTACGATCAGCTTTATAGACTGTATATATACAGATACTGAGAATGTGACAGAACAACAGAATGAGCCACTGCTTGGCTGCAGTCTCTAGAGCAGACATGGGCAAACTATAGCCCGCGGGACACACCCGGCCCGTTGGGCTTTTTAATCTGGCCTGCGGAACTAGTTCTGCCCTCACTGACAGTGGCAGCATACCCGAGAGTGCGGCACCCTCAAGAAACATGGCTCCTGCGGCTTCGCTGGAGGGTCGCTCTAGGGGTGCTGCTGCCTCAATGATCGGTGCATCGCGAGTGACCTATGCGAGGCTGGGGCTGAGGATGGGCACAGGATGATGACCATGAGTGGCTGCTGCCCCTGTGCCCCTCGGCCGCGGGGCTAGTCCAGAGCACAGGGATGCTCCATGCCCTTCCGCGCCTGCAAGGCCCCTCTCCCGCTGAAGAGGCCACTGAGCCATCCAGGGAGGGCTGTGGGGAGCCGCCCAGTGAAGCGGGACAGGCCACTGATACCCGCGTATCTTTGCAGACATGGGATGCCGAACGCAGCAGCCATGGAGAAGAAGGTAAGAGGGTGGCGGGCAGGAGTGGGGGGGCAGGTGGGTGCAGCTCCGCAGCGGCAATGCCAGCTCTTCTCCCGCCGCCCAGGTGCTGCTGATGGCAAAAAGCGGCTCCAGCAAGATGAGCATGCGCTCTACTTAGCCAACTAAATCCCGTGATGGAGCACATGCTCGTCTTGCCGGAGCCGCTTTTCCCCATCAGCAGCACCTGGGTGGCGGGAGAAGAGCCAGCGTTGCCACTGCAGAGCTGTGCCCGCCTGCCACACACACCCCCGCTCCTGCCCGCTGCCCTCTTACCTTCTTCTCCATGGCTGCTGCGTTCGGCATCCCATGCTGCAAAGACACATGGGGGAAGGGAGCTGCAGGAGGAGGAGGAGGGGGAGCTGTGGGAGGGGGAGTAAGGGTGGGGGCTGGGGGAGGGGGAGCCCATCATTGTGGCCCACGAGTCAAAAAGTTTGGCCCGCGAGTCAAAAAGTTTGCCC